>PVJH01016759.1:25000-49666 GCA_004026705.1 Nesogale talazaci | reverse complement strand
TCTATGTAATTTTATTTTTTTCTACAATTTTTCTTGAAGCACTCATATTTGGTTTTTATTGCACAAATCTCAAATACTACCATTTGATCTATTCTGAATTAGTGACCTTATATAGGGTATGTGATACAGTAAATATAAGTAATTTGGTTCACGTTAGCACTAATGACATATAAGAAAGAAAAGAATTTACAAAGAAAGAAAAACAAATAAAAATCCTAGCATTTTTCACAACAAAAATTAGAAAAGAGACATTGTTTTACTTTTTTTGGCAAGTTTCTTTCATTGCTGCTGTTATCAGCAGCATTCTTTTATCTGCTTTCTTGCAAAATCATATTTCATATAGCCTCTGGAAAATTTCCTTTTTTATTCATGATAGAATGAGTAAAAGGGCTGAAAAGGGGAACAGAAGCCTAAATGTACTATGTTATATCTTTTGACCTAAAAGACCTTTGAAGATGCCTGAACTACACTTTGAAAGACACTAATTTAGGTAGATTCTCATTTTATAAATACATATTGTATACTCCTGCCAAAAATTTTTCTTTCTCTTTTTGCTCTCATTTTTGTCATTAGAAAGGGATCTGGTGGTATTGTGGATTAGCCGTTAGGTTGATAACTGCAATACCAGTGGTTTAAACCACCAGTTGCTCAACAAGAAAAAGATGAGAGTTTCTTGCTACTGTAAAGATTTTCAAGGCTGGGCCTCCTACTCCCACCACCAGGGCAGTGATGCCTAAAAAAAAAACATTTACAATAAAAAAAGAACAAAAGAGACAGTCTTATAAAACCTGTATAGGCATCTACTCCCACTAGGGCAGTGATGCCACCCAACAAACAAACAAACCTGTGTAGGGTTGCTTTAAATGAGAATAAACCTGATTTCTTCTTCTTTTTTTTGTTTTTGTTTTTGTTTTTTGGGCATCACTGTCCTCTGGTGGTGGGAGTAGGAAGCCCAGTCTTAACTCCTGTGGAGCTGCTGCTGGAATTGAACCTCCATCCCAGTGGACTGCAGACCCGCGCACAACCACTACGCCACTGGGACTCAGCCCCACTTCTTCTTTTTTGGGTCTTGTTTTTGCTGTTAGACAGTCAATCTATGATCGTGATATTATCAAACTTAATGTAGTACCTTTGCTTAGTTTATGGATTTTTATTTGAGGCCTTTTCTTAGAAGATCCTGGAAATCTGATTAATTTTTTCTGGAAGCTGATAAAATGCTATCAGCAAATGACAGTTATCAATTAGTTAAATTTTTTTTTTTTTGGCATCACTGCTCTCCGGTGGTGGGAGTAGGAGACCCAGCCCCACTGCTGGAATTGAACCTCCATCCCAGTGGGCTGCAGTCCCGCCCACAACCACTACGCCACCGAGGCTCAGCCCCAATTAGTTAAATTTTAACCTAGTATTTTTGTTTTTTATTTTTTGGGCATCACTGCTCTCCGGTGGTGGGAGTAGGAGGCCCAGCCCCACTGCTGGAATTGAACCTCCGTCCCAGTGGGCCGCAGTTCCATGCACAACCACTACACCACCGGGGCTCAGCCCTTAACCTAGTATTTTTGAGAGAGAAAACTTAGCCATTAATATTTGACCAGTTGTAAAAGTTGGAATTGAAAAATTTGATTTCAGAATAAAAAGCTATAATAAAGTGTAGGTAGAATTGAATATTAAATATTATGTATTCTTGGTAACTCTAATTTGCCTGGATTATTCACTGATAAATGTAGTCATTGTGATAAGGGAATTTGTTTTACTAGAAAATATATCATGATTTTGAATGATAAAAACATTTAATGATAAAATCAGTTCTAAAAAAATCAGTTCTAAGTGTTCAGACAGTTAAACTTATTGTGTAGACCTTATTGGGAGGGAAGGGTGGATTGCTTTGTCCTTCAATTGTGGGCATAAATTTTAACCTTAGAAAATCGCACAATGTATAAGTGGGTCTATTTAAATGAAGTGTTGGTGCTAATTCTGAAGTAAAAGGATCATGTAGAATGTAGGGAATATTTATGTTTTAATTTTTAATTATGAGCTATTTTAAATGTATCTACATATACACCCTCTTAAAACTAATAAGTGCAAACATTTTGCCACATTTCTCTTGAGTATTTGTTTCTGCAAAGAGTATGCAATCAATTTCTCTTTTTTCAATTCTGACTCATGGTGATCTCATGTGTGCAGTAGGATTATATTCCTTGGATTTTCAATGACTGATTTTTCAGAAGTGGCTCATGAAACCATTCTTCTGAAGTGCCTCTGGGTAGATTAGCACCTCTAATTTTTCTTTTTATTATTTATTTTTCCAATCTTTCATCAGAGAGCATGTACTTAGTTACATGTGGTTGAAAGGGTACCCCATCAATCTACTAGCTCTCCGATCTCAACAAAAGTACTGCCTGTTCAGTAGTTGGTGTACATCTTTCTTCTCTGAATTTGAAAGTTCTACATATGTATGTGTTAATAAAGAATACATAGCTGCATTTTAACAGCAAATTAGAAATATATATGCTTATAGTATGTATATTTTTGTATCGTACTCTTTTCATTTAGATTTATCCAATTGCTATCTCAGGGTTGATATCATTTATTTGAACTACTTTCAAGTAGTTCATCAGCATTCCATTATATAAATGAACGTTATATTTATTTCACTGTTGTTGGATGCTTATATTGTTTCCAAATATTTGCTGTTGTAAATGTACTTGTACACATGTAAGAATTTCTCAAAAATATATAAATAAAAATGACATCATTGGATTAAGATGCATGTACGTTTTCACTTTTACTATTCAAAGCTTGATTCAGAGTGTCTCTTTGAAATGATATAGTTTTGAAGATCAGGAAATAAATTTTAGATGGTAGTCTTCTGTAACGTATACCAGATACCAACGAGTAGATTTTAAGTTTTGACCTTTGCTTAAGCATAATTTACTAATTTATATTTGGGGTTTTGAAAGCACCATTTTTTTGTCCAGGGAATTTATTTTAAGTATGCAAGACTGCCTCACCAACATCTTTGTCTCTAAGGAGCATTCTGGCTCTACTTCTAAGAGAGAGATGTGTGTTCTTTTGGCAGTCTCTGGTACTTTCAGTACTTTTTATTAGCACCATAATTCAAATGTGTGGATCCTGCTGGCTTGCTTATTCAATGTCAATTTCAATTTCACCACGAGGCCATTAAAAATACTATCACTTGGGTCAGACACGCCTTAGTCCTCAAAGTTACTTCCTTACTTTTCAGCGCATTAAAAGATCTTGTGCAGATTTACCCAGTGAAGTGCATCCCTTGATCTCTCGATGCTGCGTCCACAAAACCCTCGACAACTTCACTCTGCTCTCTGTTTGTCATGATATTATCTATTGATCCAGTTGTGAGAATTTTTTGGTCCTTTTTACATTGATTTTTAATCTCAAAGGGAAGACTTTGGTCTTTATCAGCAAGTGATTTAAGTCCTTCTCACTTTCAGCAAGCAAGGTTGTGCATTCTGCCTATCAAAGTTAGTTAACAAGCCTTTCTCTAATCCTGATACCACATTCTTCATATAATCTAGTGGTTTCCTTGATGATTTGCTCAGCATACAGATTAAGAATGGTGAGAGGATTCAACTGACCTACACCTTTCCTGAGTTTAAACCATGTATTATTCCCTTGGCCACACAACTGCCTCCTGACCATGTACAAGTTACACTTGAGCACAGTGAAGTATTCTTACTTTATTTGATAATAGTGATCCTCTATGTCAAAATTTTTTTATTGATCCTCTGTCAAAATTTTCCATCAATATAAATCAGCTCAAGAATAATTTCTATATAAACTATATAAAAGGAAAGATGGAGAATAAAAAGTTGATAGCTCTTAGTTATCTGGTATCATTCTTTAATGTTTTCTAAACCATTACAAAATATTAGTAGATGGTCTTTTTATATAACTATATAACTAATAAGCATGTTTTTGGGGCATCACAACTAATAAGCATTTTTATAGAAAAATTGGAATATAAAAATTATACTTGATATAGAAGAAATTAGCGTGACTCTATTTTCATTATAGATACTTGCTCTTCACATTTTATCTTATTTCCTTTAAATAACTTTTGGACCAATTAGAAGTTGTATACCCAATATTTTAAGATAAATCTCTAAATATATGCACTTAGATCTAGTTTTCCATTATCATTTATATATTTACATATGTAGATGCTCATATTTAGACCTCTGTAAATGCTTTCCTCATACCAATATCATGTTCAGCCTTCATTTGGGTTTCAGTAATTCCTCTTGATTTCATTGCTCTTGATCAAGTTCTGCAAGTTTCCTATACCCTTCTTGCCATTGATTTTATTTATTTATTTATTCATTTTGGCATCACTGCTATTGATTTTAGATTATTTGCTGTTCCCTTGTCCCTGGAGTCAATACCCACTTCCTTTCCCCTGCCTCCCCACTTCCATGCTGTCCCCCTACCCCAACCCTCAGTCCCAATGTTTTTTCCTCCAGATTGTTTATCCCAGTAGATGGTTTCTTAAATGTAAGGTTGGGAATGTTTGCTAATACATCTAGAAAAATAGATTGATCAGTTGTATAAACTATTCCTCACCTATCAATGGTTTATCAAGTCACATCACAGCTTAGATCTATATTTAGTTATCTATTTATAACAAGATATTGACCATTGTTTTTATCAGAGATTAAAAGTTTTGTGTTTAGAATGCTCACTTTATTTATTAGGAAGTTAAAAGGAACAGAGTTCTAGACATTATTCTGACAGAGTTGCACACATTTTTATTAAAAGAATTTTAAAATCTTTGCTTTGACACTGGAAAATGACAACAGAAGTTCTCTTTGTTCTAGGCTAAATAAACTGCTTTTTTGCAGTTCCCTTGATCAATGAGGAAATGCCTTGTATCAGAATCATATGGAAGAATGTACTTGTTGGTAGTCCCCTGCGAATATTTTTTTTTAATTGGAACTGGGAGTTTTGTATTGAAAGAAAAGGGAGACGGGTTATTTGAAAAACTTCCCATTAAAGTAAACGTTTATGTTGGAGCTGTTCTGCAGTATTTTTTCATGTATAAAGTGCAACTTTATAAATTTTAGAGGTTAAAGGCTACACATTGCATGATTGTAGTAATGTATTTCCACTTTGGAATTTTTGTATACATCTTATTACACTCCCATTAGTCAGTGGACCAGAAATTCCATTTATTCAAATGCTGCTGTCAGTACCTTTTTCAGTATTTTATTCTTGAAGTATATTAATTATAAAATTGAATTCATAAGTCAGTGTAACGATAATGCATTTTCTTTAGCAAACATGCACCATCAAGTGTATAGACAAAAGAGAAAGATAATTTAATTTAATTTTATTTAATTTAGTTACTATTAAATAAGACTATATTAATGATGGTATTCTTTCTTAGGAATTATAGTACCATTTAAGTGATGTTACGCATTTACTTTGGTGGCCAAAGTTTTACATATTCAATTTTGGGTGCAATTTAAAATTTACATTGTAAGAGTTAGATCATTGTTTGATTTTGACTAGCTCATCAGTTTGTTTCGAAGTTTTTTCTTCAAAAGCCAAAATATGATGCTCAAATTTCATCCTTCTCTTTGTTAAAATGGAAAAACAAGCAGCAAATCAGAAACATTTTAGCCTTTACCTGATAAGCACAGATTATTTAATGAGATTCTAATTGAAGAATTCAAGTGCCATCGTCTTTTGAAGACTGTGGTGTGGTTCTGGTGTTGCTCTGTGCCAGGGGAGTCCCAATTGCCTGACCAAGCATCCCTTGCCGACATCTGGAACCAGTTGCAATACATCACTGTCAAAACTGCTTTCTATACGTATCTGCATTTACACATTAGTTACCCACGCAGCACTCATCAAAAAAGCTGAACAATCTTGACATGGTGTCCCTTGTGGAACTGCAAAGGTGAACCGAAGTTGGGAGGCAGTGTCTCGCGTCACTGTCTGCTGAGCTCTTACAACAGGAAGCCTGATTAAAAGTGAAAGGAAAAATTTATCAGTTGCTTCAGCTCTGTAGACTTCAGAATAATTTTTTATTTACAAAGGGATATTTTTTATTATGTAAAACATAGAAATATAAGCACTCAGCTGATCTTATTTGCTAAGAAACCCAAAAAATACTTTCAGGTTTGCTTTTTAAAAAATAGTTTTGTATGTTTCTTAGATTTCCTACTAGTAATGTAATTTCTTTGAGATATCATTTAAAGAACATTTAAAAAATAGTACCAGTGAAATCTTACATGTAAAATATACAAATAAAAATTTGCACAAATATGTGTAAATAACACTAGGATCGGGCTGAACCCTGGTGACGTAGTGGTTGTGCGCAGGACTACGGCCCACTGGGACGGAGGTTCAATTCCAGTGGTGGGGCTGGGCCTCCTACTCCCACCACCGGAGAGCAGTGATGCCCCCCCCCCCCAAAAAACAAAAAAACACACACACAAAAAAATAATACTAGGGTCAGTTAAATTTAATTAATGTAAAATTTTAAACAAGTGACGTATATCACCTTTTATTGTTAATAGTAGGTTTGTTTTATTAATTTCCAAAGATATGACTAATATAAAAAGATAAGCAATTATTCATGTCCTAGTAAGTTTTTCTAATGGGATTTTTTTTGGGGCGGGGGGTTTGACAAAAAATTAATACTCATCTCTTATATAACACTCTAGAGGAGCCTTTGTAATCATATGTTCTATGATGATTATAATACTAATTGTAATTATGATAATAGCTAACATTTACTGGGATCTTTTGGTATACCAAACATACTGCCTGAATTACATGTACTATTTCATTTATACTTAATAATTAGGGTTATTACTTTCCTCATTTTATAGAAGGAGTACCATTCTTTTTTTGTTTTTGTGGGGGGGCATAACTGCCCTCTGGTGGTCGTGGGAGCTACCCAGCACTGCTCCTGAGTGCCGCTGCTGGATTTGAACCACCAAGCCCACGGGCTGCAGTCCCGCACTCAACCACTTATGCCTCCGGGCGGGGCTCAGCCCCAGGAGTGCTATTCATAAAGAGATTAGTTAACTTATTCAAGTTCCCTTATGAAATGATTGCCCAGGGAGGGCATTAGTAGGAAACAACAAAGCCCACATGGAAGAAGCACACCAACCTGTGTGTTCACGAGGCATCCATAGGATATCAGGCATCAGGAGACCCAAAACAAACAACCATTTCAGTATGAACGAGGGGATGCAGATAATTGGACACCCCCTCACAGAAGGGTTACAAGGAAGAGACAAGTCAGCCAGCGCAGAGTATAGCACTAATGAAACACCAGATTTCTCTAGTTCTTTAATTCTTCTTCCCCTTTATAATGTCCTCAGTTCTATTTTACAAGTCTGGTTAGACAAGAGCCTGTATGCCGGACCAGATAATAGCTCTCAACACACAGACTCAATGGATAAACCCCTCAGGACCAATAATGAGAGTAGTGAGGCCATGAGGGTAGGGGGGAGTAGGAAGAGGAAGGGGGATCCAGTCTTAAGGATTACTGTATTGCACCCCCACCCAAGAGAGACAAACAATAGAAATGGGGGTAAAGGGAAACAGCGGACAGTATAAAATATGAAAATAAAAATAATTGATAAATTATCAGTGGTTCACGTGAGTGGAAAGGAGGGGGAGAGAGGGAAAAAAGAGGAGTTAATGCCATGGGTTCAAGTAGAAAGAAAATGTTTTGGAAATAATGGTGGCAACATATGTATGAATGTACTTGATACAATGGATGTATGGATTGTGGTAAGAGCTATAATAGCCCCCAATAAAATGATTTATTAAAATAAAAAAAAATAAATAATTGACCAGAATTCAGATGTTAGCAATCTGATTCTGGAATGCATAGATTTTTTTAACTTTTGTTTTTCTTTATATAAAATTCCCAGAGATGCAAAAGTAGAGGGGATAGTATACTCCTGTATAACCATTATCTAGTTTTAACTGCAGCACCATTAATACTTTATTCTTGTTTCATGTCTGCCCTGACAAATTTTTTCTATGAGAATATTTCAAAGTGAACTTTACACCTTATGGCACTTCATCCCTAAGTATTTAAGCTTGCATTAAAAAATTCTTATATGTAACCACAGTGTCATGATCATACTTCACAAGGAAATAACAAAGTTCTTAGAAGAGTTTCTTGATATCATCTAATATATATTCAGCTTGATTGTCTAATCAAGAGTATTTCAAAAAGTTCATTTCCCAGGACCTTTTTGAAATCCCCTGTATATCTTTTTTTTTTGGGGGGGGGAGGGGGACATCACTGCTCTCGTGGTGGGAGTAGGAGGCCCAGCCCCACTGCTGGAATTGAACCTCCGTCCCAGTGGGCCGCAGTTCCGCGCACAACCACTACGCCACCGGGGCTCAGCCCTGTATATCTTTTTTTTTTTTTTTTTTTTTTTTGGTGGGCATCACTGCCTCTGGTGGTCGTGGGCGCTACCCAGCTGCTGCTGGATTTGAACCACCAAGCCTGCGGGCTGCAGTTCCGCACTCAACCACTTACGCCACCGGGGCTCAGCCCCTGTATATCTTTTTTATGCTGGGTTGTTTGAATGCTCAGGTCCTCTTCAACATGCACCTTTTTTCCACGTCATTAATTTATTAAAGAAATATCACTTATTTTATAATGATGTTCAACACTCAAGATTTTGTTTATTACATTTTTTTGGGGGGAGGTATCACTGTTCTCTAGTGGTGGGAGTAGGAGGCCCAGTCTTTGCTCCTGTGGAGCCGCTGCTGAAATTGAACCTCCATCCCAGTGGGCTGCAGTCTTGTGCACAACCGCTACGCCACCGGGCCACAGCCCTGTTGATTACATTTTCATATCATTGTTTATACCTCTTTTACTCTAGATTTGAAGTTAGATCTGAAGGCTTCATTAGATTTATATTGCATCATATCAGAGGCCTATAATCATTGGTTGTCTTACTTTTTGTGATCATAATATTGATTATCGCTTTGTGGTGGTGACAACCTGATCCTTTATCATAAAGTTTTTGTCATCCTTGTGCCTTATAGTGTTATTATCCATTAATGATCAGTGCTTATATTAGTTTTTATATAAGAATTTGGAATATGGTAATTTCCAATTATGTCATTCTTCAACTTTCATGGCCAGAACTCTTTAAAGTAGCTTTATTCTATCCAATAGGGCTATTTGGTTACTCTGAAATACAATTCATACTAGATAGGGCGTAAAAAATGTTTAATTCTTTCTCCATAATTATCAATTTCCAGAATAATGAGGTAGGGCCTTAGTATCCTCTCGTGGTGTATAATTTTTTATTCTTTTTTTCCAGCAGTTATTATGAAGTCTTGGGTTTTTGTATGTGCAGAGTGTTTTAATCAGTTGCATACATTATTCTTTTTGATACTGAAATTGTCCCACATTTGTCCAGTGGGAGCCCCTTCAAGCTGGCTTGCTATGTCCTTTTGACAATATTCCATTATTAGATTTTATAGCTTCTGACTTTCTGGCACAACAAAATATTGCCAGGCTCATCCTGTGCATTTCCTGCATCAGACCTGGAGCTAAAATTTCTCTAAAGAGCCGTGATTCTTGTTACTGAACCGTGGTACTTAAAGATCATAACATGGACTTCACGGGTACTTATGGGTACTCGGTTGTATGCTTTCAGAAAAGGAAAGCAGAAAAAATGAGTTGATCCTGATAACTCTAATTCAGGCTTAAGATTTGATAGTGTTCCTTTTATGCATGCTATCTCTTTTTGGTTGTTGTTATGTTCAGGATTTGATTTCTGAGCAAAACAGAGTTATTTGTTTATCCTATTCTATCAGCAGCGCTCAAACTACAGTCCGTCCTCAAACTACGGCCCGGCCCGTGGGCCACATGAGGACATTTATCTGGCCTGCTGGGTGCTTTCTGCCGCCACTGCTGTCCTGCTTAGCAGTGAGTTTGTTCATAGTTTGTTTTTGTTTTGTTTTGTTTTTTAACTATAGTCCAGGCCTCCAATGGTCTGAGGGACAGTGAACTGGCCCCCTGTTTAAAAAATTTGAGGACCCCTGTTATACTATGGTTTCAAAAGACTAGGGAATGAAGTTAAAACTTTCTTTGAAAAAAACAAAAACAAAACCTTTCTTTGAATTTGTCTGTGTGTGCACACAGAAGGGCTTTAAATGATATAAAACTGTGTTTTAAAATCAGTTATAGCATTTAATAAGTCTTCAACTTTTGAAGTAATTTATTCCCATGATTTGGAGACTGGTCAGACTCTTTGAGTTCTCAGAATCATTTGTTTCACTCAGCTCACTGCCATCAAGTTTATTCCAACCCAGCGCGACCATGTAGGGTCTCTTACCTAGAATACCACATCACTGTGCACTTTTCTCTTTAGAAGTGACTCTTTGTTGGTGAATTCTGGCTTCCATGGCTTTTGGGACCCTTTCATACTTTTCTATCATCACTGCATATCATGATCGTGCCACTATTAGATGTTTTTGGTGAAAGTCCTCCAGTATTTTAGGGGTTTGGTGGGATCATTTTTTTTTTTTTGCGGGGTTATCTTTTTATTATCCAGTTTTGGAAAAGATCATGTGTGGATTTCTTCTTTCTCGATTGTTTTGTTTGGCTTTAATGAAGATATTGGGTAAGATCAAAACAAAACTTAGTCCTTTTTTTCCCTGGTAATTCTATAGTCTGTAATTTTAACCACTATGATATATTGCTTCTGTAATTCTCTAGTATACAACTTGACTTAAGGAAAATATATCTTGTGCTTTATTTTTGGTTGTTAATTATTGAAATGTGATTCTAAGAGGAACAGATAGGGAGAAGAAATAAATATTTACTGGAATGAAAAAGATTATTGTCTTGCTGAATCCTCATAATATATAGTTAAAATGGATTTTTATTATCTCAAAGTTATAGATAAGGAAGCTGAAGATTAGACTAAGGTTATATGGCTAAATGGCAAAAATAAATTCAAATAAGTTTTGTCTGATTTGAAAGTGGATAGCTTTTTCTTTCTTACACTTTAAAGCTTCATATTGCTTATAGAGGACATCTGTATAACCCACTGCCATCTAGTTGAATCTGACTCATAGTGACCCTATGGATATTAACTATTTTTACTGAAAAAGTGCTTAAAAGATTACATAAGAGGGGGCTGAGCCCCGGTGGCGTAGTGGTTGTGCACGGGACTGCAGCCCACTGGGTTGGAGGTTCAAATCCAGCAGCAAGGCTGGACCTCCTACTCCCACCACCAGAGGGCAGTGATGCCCACAAAACAAAAAACAAAAACAGAAACAAAAGATTACATAAGAGGGGCAGTGCATGGTTACTTTTTTTTATAGATCAAGGAGTTAAAGAACTTGTGCTTGCTATAAAATATATATGGCGTACAAGATTATTAGAAAAGTGCCAGACTATTGTGGTATAGTAAAACATGGTCCTATATTCATTAGTATTGTATCTCACAAGTGATTGTTTTCCTCCTCAGTCCTTCCCTGTCTCAGTGTATACCAAGGAGCTGTTTAGAACTTCAGAGAGATACTATAGATAGTATGTGTAGATTTGGCTTCCACATTTGCACAGTGAGGTTTATAAGAAGAACTGTTATAGAAAAAAGTATGGAACATGTTCTGGAAAAAAATATTCTTTTATTAGTACTTCATTTGTTTTTACGGAATAGTAATTTTCTTTTGGATAGATTTACTACATTTTATTTATCCATTAATCAATAAATGAGCATTTGAGTTGTTTCCAATTTTGAACTATTATGAAAAATACTGCTGTGAACATTTGTGCAAAAGTTTGTGTAGGTATATGGTTCCATTTCTCTTAGGTGTTTACCTAGAAGTGGAATTGCTAGGTATTGTGGTAACTCTATATTTTATTTATTCCTTAAAATTCTTTAAAATTATTTCATAACTGGGCTGAGCCCCAGTGGCCTAAGTGGTTGAGTGCGGGACTACGGCCCGTGGGCTTGGCAGTTCAAATCCAGTGGCGACTCTCAGGAGCAGCGCTGGGTAGAGTAGCTCCCACGACCACCAGAGGGCAGTGATGCCCCCCCAAAACCATAAACAAACAAAATTTTTAAAAAATTATTTCACAACTGAGAATTACCTATTTAAAAGTGTCCAGTTTATTGAACTTTTGTATATAGTATGGTATTATCATACAATAGTAACATACTACTACCACCATTACTATATAATTTTCTTCATCCCCCAAAGAAACTTCTTCTTTCTAATTGCTCCCATCTCAAATTGCTCCCTCTGCAAATTCCTAATGTGCGTGCGTTATGTCTCTATACGTCTGCCTATTCTAGAAGGTTCTTATAATTGAACTCTTACAATATGTGACCTTTTGTACTTTGCCTTTTTATTTAGTAAAATGTTCAAGGTTATTTCAAGTCTATAGTATATAATAAGTATTTTCTTCTATTTATTTGCTTGCTTACAAATTATCTTTGTTGAGGTGAAATTCACATAAAATTCACCATTTAAAGTAAACGGGTATTTAGTACATTTTACCATGCATAAACCATCATCTCGATCTGCTTCTGAAGCATTTTTATATCACCCCAGAAGGAAACATCATATCCATTAAGAAATTGTTCCCAATCCTCTCCTTTAGCTTCTTACAACCACTAATCTCTGTTCTGTCTCTATAGATTTATCCTACCTGGATGTTTTATATAAATGGAATCATACAATGTGTGGTCTTCTGTGGGTGTCTTCCTTCATTTAGTACCATTTAGATATGTATCCATACATCATTCCTTTTATGACCAAATAAGTCTATTTTATATCCCATCATTTGTATATCCATTCATCTATTTGTAGAATTGAGTTATTTTCATCTTTTACCTATTGTGAATAATTCTGTTGGTTTTCAATCCTTCTGACGAACTACACAGTAGTGAAGTTGCTGCATTATATGGTAATTAAAATCACTTTTATTGTGGGCTTGTACAGCTCATCACAATCCACACATCCATCCATTGTGTCAAGCACATTTGTACATATGTTGCCATCACCATTCTCAGAACATTTGCTTTGGACTTGAGTCCTTGGTATCAGCTCCTCATTTTCCCCCACTTTCCCTGCTCCCCAAACCCTTGATAACTTACGTTGTTATTATTTTGTCATATCTTACACTGTCTGATGTCTCCCTTCACCCACTGTTCTGTTGTCTCTCCCCCAGGGAGGAGGTTACATGTAGATCCTTGTAATTGGTTCCTCCTTTCTACCCTAGCTTCCCTCCAGCCTCCCGGTATCAACACTCTCAACATTTTATTGTAATTTTGTTTAACCTTCAACAAATCACCAAACTGTTTCCACAGTAGCAGACTTTTTCTTTTTAACATTCCCATCGGCAGTGTAATAGGATTCCAGTTTTTCTACATTCTCACAGCACTTGTGTTATTTTTTTATTTTTATTTTATCTTGGTTTTGATTTATACTTTTATGCTAATTATTTGAACATCTTTTTATGTGCTTTTTGACCACCTCTTTTTTTTTGATAGCTGGACATTGACTAGATACACCACATTTGAGTTGTACCTACTTTATGCCTATTATGAATAATACTACTGTAAACATTAATGTACAAGATTTGTGTTAAAGTAGATTTTCACTTGAGTATATACCTTGGAGTGCAATTACTAGGTCATATGAGAACTGTTTAACCTTTGAAGTAACTAGCAGACTCTTTTCTAAAGTAGCTGCACTAGTTTACATTCTCTTAGCAGTGTATGAAGGTGCTTTACAAATTCATGGACAAATGAAATTGAAAGAATGAAAATTTCCAAACTTTTAACAACAACATCATTAGATAGATAAACTACTTTGTCTGAGCTCTCTTTTACAGCCACTAAGCAAGTCCAAAACCCATAAGAAGAGATTATATTATATCTCCCAAGGCTTAAACATAATCCTTTATTCTTAAGACCATCTGGACAATCTCCCCCCATACCCACCCCAACACACACACACACACACACACACTCTGGGTGTTATCTGCACTCTCTGGATTCTGGATGAAGATACCTGGACCCTAAACTTCATTCATTTGTACCTTTAGGCAGCAACTCTGCTGTCTTGACTTAGGGCTGGCCAGTCACCCTCACCACACTCAGCAACAGCATGCCTGCCTTTCTTGCTCCTGTTCCCTTTGCTAAGGTTGGCCACCCCATTTCTCTGGCACTTCTTAATGGTGAACTCACACCCCAGAACCCAATTGTAAGCATCTGACTCTTAAAATCCTTGAAGGCATAATGGCCTTAGACTTTTCCTTATGCTACATGTATTCTCTAGGATGGTAAAGACTTTCGGTATAACTTAACTCACTTCCTTCTGAACTCTTAGCAGAATCACCTTTTCCTCCATAATTCTAACAGTCTTTACAAGGCAATCTGTACTTTTAACTGTTAGGTACTCTGAACTCTTCTAACCTATATCCATCCACAAACCCTAAAACTGCTTCCACATTTTAGGTATGTATTAGAACGATACCGCATTCTTCTTGTATCAATTCTGCCTACTTATTTGGTACTATTATAGAAATACCACAAATGATTGTTTACTATAATAACCATTATCCTAGTCTTTTGGGGTTTAGTGCCTGTTATGCCTTCTTTTCCTTCTCCCATTTATAATAGAAATGTCTACTCTGTATCTCTCATCACTGTACTATGGAGGATGGCTTTAACAAACAAAAATGTACATTCTCAATGTTTCAAAGGCTCGAATTCCAAATTCAGACTGCATGTGTTAATTTCTGTTGAGATCATAAATTGTTTTCCCCCCCATGGAGAAGAGAATTTGACAATACTTACCAAAATTTTAAATTTGTCTAACCCTTTGACCTAGGTTTTATACTTCTTATAAATTTGCCTTTATCTATATTTTCATTAAATAAGTGTTATAAGTTGAAAGATAACTTGTAATACTGATTTTAATAACATAAGCTTGAAAACAATCTTAAGTGTTCGTTTGTGGGAATTAGCTAATAAATTGCACTCCACTCATTCAGTGTAATATTTACTATAGCCCATTTAAAAAAATGAAGCTCTTTTTGTGTTAATATGAAACCAATTTCCAGGATATGTTAAAGTAAAAAACATATAGGTACTGAATAGACCATGTGTATATTAAATATATGTATACTTAAACTATCAAGTTGCTTTGAGGAAGTAAATTTAATAAGCTTTTGAATCTGACATTTTTTCCCCTAAACTGGTGCTATTTATAGTATTTAACTTTGTAGAGTAGTTCTGAGACTCAACTGAAACCATGCATGAAAGCATAAAGCATATATATTTGCCTAGCACAAATAGGGTCTCTGTGAAAGAACCTATTGCTCACTGCGTTGGTTCAACTCATAGAGACCCTGTAGTACAGAATAGACCTGCTTCTTAGGGTTTCTGAGATTGTAAATTGTTAGGGAATCAGACTACCTCATCTTTCTTTCTTAAAACAGTTGGTAGCTTTGAGCCACCAGCGTGGTAATTAACAGCACAATGCTTAAGGCATACCCACTCCTCACTTATCACCACTAGGTTCCACAAACCACACCAGTCTACAAAAATTGGCATTATGAAAAAATGGCAGATGATCACACTAGAGAAGTACATCAAAAAATGGAAAGTGAAAACATCATTCCATAGCTACCAAACCGTTGAGAAGCAGCATAGACAAATCGACACATAAGCATAAGTGCCATTGTCACTCTCTCTTCACGCTGTGGCATTTATTGTTGTTAGACGTATGCTATTAATGTATGAAGTAGTGGATTTTTTTTACTGTTGCCCTAAATGGAAAATGTTCTATAACATAGTAGCAAATAATTGCACTATAATTTTTTTCAATAATTTTATTGGGGGCTCTTGCAGCTTTTAGAGCATTCAGTACATCCTTTGTATCAAGCACATTTGTACATATGTTACCATCTTCCTTTGCAGATATTTTCTACTCAAGCCCTTGGTATTAGCTCCTCTTTCCCCCTTAAAAAAAAAAAAACCCAAAACATTCCACTGGGGGCCCATGCAGCTCCCATCAGGATGAACACACACATCAATTGTATGCATTTTTTTTTGTATTATAATTTTGAGGAAGGACCCAATGGAATCTCATTCATTTTTGTAGATATTTTTGTTTCGTTTTTTTTGTATTATAATTTTGAGGAAGGACCCAATGGAATCTCATTCATTTTTGTAGATATTTTTGTTTCGTTTTGCCTCTGGTGGTCGTGGGAGCTACCCAGTGCCGCTCCTGAGAGCCGCCGCTAGATTTGAACCCCCAAACCCGCGGGCTGCAGTCCCTCACTCAACCACTTATGCCACCAGGGCTCAGCTCCTCATTTTTGTAGATTTGAAAAATCAATGTGACATAGTTTGTGAAGAGTACTGTACTCAGATTTTGAAGATCTTTTATTTAAGTCTAAAGGCTTAGTTTTTCCATAGAAATTTAATTAGCATAAGATTTAAACAGAAAGAGAAGGAATATAGAAGTAACTCCTACCTTGAAACCAGGCTGATGATAATAAGTCAGATAAAAAAGGGAAACTATCGTATGATTCTTACTTATATGAAATAAGTTTAATAGGAAAATGCATAGAAATCAAAATTTAATGGTTACTAGTATTTGGTTGAAGGGGAAACAAGGTGATGTTATTTAAGGGGTACAGGGTTTATGTTAAGGATGATGAAAAATTTGGGCAGGAATAATGGTGATGTTTGCACAATATAATGAACATAATGTCACAGAATTGTGTACATAAAATTGGTTAAAATTGCAAAGGCTTCATTATATTTATTTTGCCATCAAAAAATTGAAAAAAACAATCTCGCTATCTGGCTTGGGACTAGTTTGCGGCAAGATGGCCAAATGCACCAAGAAGGTCGGATTGTGGGCAAATGTGAGACCCATTATGGTGCTTCCCTTAGGAAAATGGTCAGGAAAATTGAAATCAGTCAACGTGCCAAGTACACTTGCTTCTTCTGCGTCAAAACCCAAATGAAGAGACATGTAGTGGGCATCCAGCACTGTGGTTCTTGTATGAAAAAAGTAGCTGGTGGAGCCTGGACCTACAACACCCCCTCTCTTGTCACAGGAAAGTCGCCATCAGAAGACTGAAGGAATTGAAAGGCCAGTAGGGACTCCACTCTCTGAAACCTCTCTGGCCTGTAATAAATGGGTTAATTTATATTAAAAAAAAATAACCCAAAACACTTTCTTTTTATCTTTCATTCCCCTGTACATTTAATCTTCCTCACACTTAACTGCAGTAAAATTGAATATGATGAGAAAATATATGAGGTCAAAAGATTTAGCAAATACTCAATAGATATTAATTGGATTGATAATGCTTCCTTAGCAGTCTTTATTTTTGTATGCAATGGGAAGTAGGTAAGTGAAGGACAAATTGAAGATCGAAGGTGGAGGCAAGACGACTGTAAACTCTCGATGTGTGGAGTGACCAGATGTAACTTCTTTCACAATAATATTTGGCAATTTCTCACCTTGGAAGAAGGAGAGAGAAAAGCCAAAGATTTATGATGAGATTAAAAGCTTAAAAACCAAAGAGCTCTGGCTCAGCCCCGGTGGCGTAGTGGTTGTGTGCGGGACTGCGGCCCACTGGGACGGAGGTTCAATTCCAGCAGTGGGGCTGGGCCTCCTACTCCCACCACCGGAGACCGGTGATGCCCCAAAAAACAAAAAACAAAAAACAAAAAAAACAGAGACCTCATAGGCCCTGCCAAATTTGATGGGAAAGGTAGAGAAATGGTTTGGGTATGTTTAGTTTGGGGTAGCTGTATAATGGCTAGGTATATAGTATATGAGGGTAAATAGTATTGCTGCAAAATCATGGGAAACTGTATCAAACAAAAATCAAAGTGTGAAGCTTTTGTTTTTCTACATCTCCCATCTAGATCTATATGCTTACACTATATTTTTGAAGATGGCGTTTTCATTTCTCTAACTTATCCCCAAAGAACTATATGCTTCACATCACATAAAATTGGCAGTTTTGACATACTTAGAAGATTCAAATTGTGCTCCTTTTAAATGCTCTTTGAGTTTAAGGAACAGAAAGAAATCTGACGGAGCAATATCAAGGTTGTAGAGTAGATGGGATAAGGTTTCCCAACAAAGTTCATGTAGACAGTGCTTGCTATCCTGGGAAGAGCAGGTGTGTGGTTTTGATGGGGAAAAATTCCTTGGTACAGTTTCTTGGCTTTTTTCTCCAATATAATTTCCTATTTTCTTAAAACTTCTTCATAATAAGCCCCCATAAATATTATGGTGTTTGAGAAAATTCATTAAAATTACCTTTTTGGAGTTAAAAGAAAATAATCACATAGTCTTCTGAGCTGACTTATCTGATGCCTTGAATTGATCTTTAAAATCATCCTGACCTTCACTATAGTACTTGAACTATCTGAAAACTATTGTTTTATTGGGGCCGCAGTCTTGTAAAGTTACTGCAAAGCTTTGACGATTTGGGAAGCTGTCCATTTGAGTTTTGTTATAATTTTTTTTGGGCGGGGGCTTCACTGCTCTCCGGTGGTGGGAGTAGGAGGCCCAGCCCCACTGCTGGAATCGAACCTCCGTCCCAGTGGGCCGCAGTCCCGCGCACAATCACTACGCCACCGGGGCTTAGCCCGTTTTGTTAGAATTTTTATGTTACCCTTGACCTCAAAATTATACTCCTCCCCCCCATGGCAAAATTATTCTCTCCTCCCCCCTATAGTAAAAAAGTATATGTATATTAAAGGGACCCTAAAGAGACTAAGACGTGTACTGCTGAGGGAACTTGTCTGCAACCATCAGTTGATTCCAGAGACATGTTTTGTTTGGAGTAGATCTGTAGGTGTATGAACCAGAACCCTAGTTCTGGTTTTAACTTAGCTGGTTATGGAAACAAGAAATGGAAGGCAGTGAGGAAAGGATAGGAGAGTCTTCTGCATTTCCAAGATTGTCTTTTCAGTGACTTTCCTTTATATGGAATTGCATTAATGAAGTGACATCTAGTAAATTTATATTCTATTTTGAAGTATTTTGCAGGCACATTATTCTTTTTTTGGGGGGGGCATTATTCTGAGTATAAAGCAAAACCTTTAAGTGCAATGTTTTGTTACTTATCAGTCTTGTGAAACTTGTATCTGGGCTACAGGGAACACTTTGGACAGTGGGCTATTCGCATGCCTCTTTGTAATATGAGTATGAGCACTGGGATTGTTTTTATGCATTTTGTTTGCACAGACTTGCCCTTTAGCTTTCTAGCTTAAATAGTAAAATTTTAAAAATATCCTGAAGATAAATAATTGTCACTTGTCTAGCATTATGTTGGTATTTAAAATGTCCTCCAGGAGTTTCTTCTGTAGATAGAAACAACTTTGGAATAAATGAAGCTTCTTTGCACACTGGACTTCACACACACACACACACACACACACACAACCTGGAGATGTGCCCATTTTGTTTTAGATGCTATTAAACAATACAGTTATTAGTCTTGTTCTAGTCATATGAAAATACTCCTATCATCTCTCTATACACATACTATACATAAATAATTTTAGTAGTTGTTTCATAGGCTATGTTTAACAATAGATCATATCTTTTTTCCTAGCCTTTTCTGTGTGACTTTTCTTATATATGCTTCTAGGGGTTTACTAGTGATTCCAAACACATTCCATCCCTTAGCTATATGTATATATATAGCAAATCCTGAGTGAATTTTTCTCCTTTCTTTTGAAGAGTTGGACATTTTTTTTCTTTTCTAACTTATTGATCAAGAAAAATTTTATTTGAAAAAACACTGTAGGCTTTCTGAGTTTGTATGTTATGTGTAGAATGAAGGGTAGACTAGAGATGTTTGAATTATAGTTAATTCTGTATCCTTTCTCTTTATTTTGTATGTCATTGTTTGGGAGGGGCATTGTAAAAGGAGTTTAAGGTCAGAGTTTAAATCCCAAAGTATATTTCCTTTTTGAGATTCTTTACTTGTTTGATTTTAAGTTATTCAATTTGTTACTGTTATGTTATTGTCCTTATAGGTCCTCACAGCCTTTTGGTTCTATTGATTCATGTGGCACTGTTATTCTATCTATATCATCTAGCTATATATTAATATTTGGAAGTTCATAAATTAAGAAACCCTGGTGGAGTAGCAGGTTACCAATTGGGCTGCTAACCTCGAGATTAGCAGTTCCAAATCACCAGTGGGTCCATGGGAGAAAGGCGAGGCTCCTATAAACAATTACAGTCTCAGCAACCCCTAAGGGCAGTCCTACCATAACCATAGGGTTATTGTGAGTTGGTATCAATACTTATTAATACTTATTAAGAAACTCTGGTGGCATAGTGGTCAAGTGCTTGGCTGCTAACCAGAAGATTGACAGTTTGAACTCATCAGCTGCTCATTGGGAGAAAGATAAGGTAGTCGGCTTTCATAAAGATTTACAGTTTTGGGGCTGAGCCCCGGTGGCGTAGTGGTTGTGCACAGGACTGCAGCCCACTGGGACGGAGGTTCAATTCCAGCAGTGGGGCTGGGCCTCCTCCTCCCACCACCGGAGAGCAGTGATGGCCTCCCCCCCCCCCCCCCCCAAAAAAAAAAAAGGATTTACAGTTTTGGAAACCCCGTAGACCAGTTCTACTCTGCCTTGTAGGGTTACCAGAAGTTTGAATCAACTCAGTAGCGACAGACAACTTTTGTTTGGATTTACCATGAATCAGACTGAGATATGCCCTTTACATGAATCAACTGTGATTACTTTGAGCTTTCATTTTTACAGATGAGGAAACCGAGACCCAGAGAGACTTAATACATTGCCCAAGGCCATCTTGCTTTTAAGTAATAGAGTTTGGGACTATTTCCCAAATTTGGGTTAAACCCTAATCCCATAGCTTTTGTTGTTATCTTTTTAAGGGAGAGGGACTCTTAAACTATTTAAATAGTTAAGTGAGCTTAGAGAGGTAAATTTATTGTTATTGTTAAAAAACAAATATTCTATAGCAGTGTCTTAAAATCAAACTTGGTTAATGCTTTGTTTTATGGGAGTAGAGGAGTGGTATAGATTATTTTTTAGTTTGTGTTAATCTAGTACCCACTAGGGATTGTGTTTGTTTTTTTTTTTGCCTTGGATGTGCGAGATAGTTGGCACCAGAGAATGCATGGGTGGATTTTTGTGTACATAACTGTTACAACAGAACATTTATAACCACTCTGCTTTTCCTCCTCTTTGCTGTTTCTTCCCTAGAGGGTTGTCTTACCTCAGTTTTTCAGTGACAGACAGGAAAAGGAGTGAAGTCTCTGGAGTCTAGCTCTACTGTTGTACGACTTGTTTTGGTCTTGAGCTTGCTGTGCGCATAGTAAATATATTGAACCTTTGTTCAGAATGCTATTTGTTGAGCAAGGCTTTTTTTTTTTTAAACTATTAGCAAAGTTGGTATTTCTAGTTACTGAATCAAGAGAGATTAAGTTGATCTCTTGATTGCTCTGTATGTTGGAGTTAATTTCAGAAGTATATTGTACTAAATTGCAGTGCTGATTTTTTGTGGGAAAGTTTTACTGTATTGTTTGACTGCAGTGTTTTTGCTTTTCTAGTGATGGTTTCTTGTATTGGTCACTTAAATCTGGGAGAAAATTTTAAGTAAAAAAATGATATCCTATCTGAAACATATGAAACAATTTTATGAGGATTCAACATTTAGAAATCATGTGGGTTGTTATATTGTTTGTCAGTCTGTAATTTTGAAGACTGATTTAAAAAAAAATAAAGTACCAGTTCATCATCTACTTTCAGGTATTGAGGAAACTGACTTGCTTAAGATGAGGTTAGATATATGAGCTTTTAAAAAAATTTTATAATTAGTTTATTTGTATTTGACAGTTTCACTTACATGCAATTCACATATTTTGGTATTTCCATCACAGCCATGAGAGCTGTACAACCATCAGTACTGTCAACTTTAGGATATTTCTTATTCCATGTCCTCACGGTTGCCAGCTCTCCATTTTTAACCAACTTCCCCTTGTCATGTCCCTTTAAAACTATGAACCCAGTTGTTGTCTCTGTTGGTTTAACTACCCTGGGTTTCATATACAGAAAAACACACCAAATCAAAACAAAAGACAAGCAAATAATCCGGCAACAATTACAGAATGAAACAGAAAACACTAAATAAAGAATGAAGCAAGAAAATACTAAAATCACAAACAAGTATATATTGGCTCAAACGAGCCAATGACAGGGTATCACATTTTGACAAACAACAATTGCATTAATCCATTATAAAAGTACTCTGTGTGATAACCAGGGCTTTTCCATTCCTGGTCTATAGTCAGAGTGCATTTATTATAGGCAGCATGAGGAACCCTGGGGACAATAGTAAATGAGGTATCCAGAATTTAAGCTCTGAACTTTACTGTTCCCTCTTCTGTGTTTGGGTTCTATATTTGCAGTTCGTGGATCACATAGGTTGGTGTACATCCTCCATGTAGACTTAGCTGGTACCTCACTTAGATGGCTGTGGAGTGGGGACCCAAAGCCCACCTGGCACAGGGGAGTATTGGGGAGGAGACAGGCTTGTGAGGCTCAGCGAGGTGGCAATGAAGCATACAACTTTCCTCTAGTTCCTGAAGGCTTCCTCCCTCCAACGGTCACGGTCCCAGTTCTACACTACTATGGAGATGAGAAATGGAAATGCAGGGAACCCAGGACAGATGAACCCCATGGGACCAGTTGTGGGACTGAAACTGCTGGATGGGTGGAGGGAAGGTGGGGTGGAGAGGGGGAGCCAACTTCAGGGATCTACATATAACCCCTACCAGGGGGACAGACACTGGGGGAGAGGGCAAGGGGAGACATCGAGCAGTGTAAGTTATGACAAAACAATAATTTATGGAGTATTGAGAGTTGGTGGGGGAGTGGGGAGCAAGATTGGAGGGGAAGGGAGGAGAGGTTGAGGTCAGAGGCTCAGATGGAAAGGTGGAGGTTCAGAGAGCGATGACAGCTACAGGCATGTGAAGAAGCATGGCACAATATATGTATTTATGTATTATGAGAAACGATGTATGAGCCCCCAATAAAATGATGAGCTGTTTCTTAAAGCAAAAAGTTGGTTCAGTGAGTTTCCCTTGTGCTCACTCTTCTTTTTCAGACCATCTCAGTGAAACTAAACATCAGTTCAGTTGACGACTGTACTCAATTCTAGGCAACAGTGGTCTGTGAGACAGTGAAGCTGTTCTGTCTTTGACACCCAATTTTATTGTAAAACACATTCATGTTGACATCATATCAGTTTTCTGAGCTATTACATGCATAAAAGAATTTACCCCTTTACATTCAGCTTTCCAGTAAGGAGATATTCACACAACCCAGTGTTTTCATTTTGTATTTAATGTAGTTTAGTCTAGAAAATATCGCTTCAGTAAAAAAACATTTGAAGGCACTTAGAGTGAATTAGACAGCTTAATGGTCTTCATTGGTGGGAGAGGACTAAAGAGAAATGCAAAAGGCAATTTAGGCAAGAACAGTTGAAGTTTAGGGTAAAACAGGTCAATATTGACCCTAGATTATGGGGATTAGTTGGCAGAGTTCTTTTGCATTCAACTGCCTTTTGAATGCTTACTTCTCTGGCTCCATCCTTGCATAATTTTGTGATTTTTGCTTCCTACATGGCCTTTTTGATCATGTTGTTTTGTTCAAGATCTTTTACTGTTTTTTTGCTTATTTATACTTAGAGTTTGTTTCAAATATGATCCAAATCTTCCTTTTTAGTTTTTGGGGTGGGAGAAGAGTCTTTCTTGTATCCTAAATTCAATCCTCTTTCTATGTCATTTCTAATTTTGTACTGAGTTATTGAGCATATCCTTGACTTTTGTGTTTTTACCTTTTTAACATTACTTGATTGACTTATTAGATTTTTAAAAATTTGATTTCTTGAACCAAAATTATTACCACCACCACACTATTTTTCTTTGATGAATACAGGTTTGTTGAAAACATTTACAGATCTAGTTGGAGAATTTAATAAGGTTTCTCCTGTTACTTGGTTCTATAGTTCTCAGAACTATTCATTGGGGATTTAATTTACCCATAAAACTTTCATACATGAAGTGATTACAAATTTTGTTTCTAAATTAATGGTTACTTAAATGTGAATGTGTAGTTTTCGTAATATTTTGAGAGGAGTGGTTCTCAACCCTAAAGATATATACGTTAATTTATCCTTACCTATGCTATTTTTCGAGCTAGTATGATCAAATAGGGCCGCCAGGTTTTTTCTATTATCTGTATTTCCTAAACATTATAAGCAGGATAAGGTTAGAATAGAGAGAGAAAATTGCAAACATACCCTGACTTTCCACTGGCTAGATGCACATTATCTTTATCTTTATTTATTAATAAAAGACGGAATGCCTTGGAAAACAAAAGGTTTTAATGGCCGGTGCTTGGTATCCTTGACAACAGTCCCGAAAGAATATTACATTAGGGCACCAGAGAACTTTTAAAAATAAGTAATGGAATTCCGTCTCTGTTATGCTTTTAGTAGTCATTTCGGCCATGGTGCAGGGAGGTCATAAGCTGAGCTCAGTGAAGGGAGCCAGAACATGAAATGATGCTGAGAGAACGTCTGGGAGATGAG
>PVJH01016759.1:0-20000 GCA_004026705.1 Nesogale talazaci | reverse complement strand
AAAACACTTCATTTATATTTTCTTAGTTTCAGTATTCTTTTTTTTTCACATTTAATATCCTGTCTTCTTATTAAAAAACAAACAAACAACAAAATTAGTTATCCAGGGGAAAATTTACTGTCTCTCTGATGTACTTTAAAAATTGATCCTATGTAGATTATCACATCAGTTTAATTCATGTGATTTTTATCTTTTTAGGAAAACAAAACTATCTTATTCTCAATATCTAGTACTGGACTATTATGATAGCAGGTGATCAATAAATAACTGTTGAATTACTTCAAATGTTTTTATTGAGTCATTGCTTTGAAAAGTAGAATTAGTAATTTTGAGGTTAAAAATTGTTCTTACTACACTGACATCAAAGTTTAACATAGAAGCAGAAATTAAAAGCTCTTTGTAATTCTAATTCATGTACAAAATATTTATTGAGTACCAGATGACTTTCTAGGTGGTGACAAAGCTATAAGCAAAACAGATATTTATGCCTTCATGTCTTTGTGGATCCAGTCATTGTGCAATACCATCAGTATGAATTGAGGTATGATCTAGAGACAATAGGGCAATGATGCCTCCCCCCAAAAAAACAAAAATAAAAAGATCTAGAGACAAGTAGTGAAAAGTAACATTCAATAACTTTTGCATGGTTTTAATGCTGGTTTTGTAATAGCTTAGTCATGAGAAGAAAAGAAAAAGACATTTATTTGAACACTGTGTACCAAGGTCTCTATTAGGAGTTTTGACATACTTTACCTTATTGAGTCCTCATAGTAGCCTTCGAAGGCAGGTACCATGTTTCATTTTTATCAATGAAAAACTAATACTTATTTATTAAGTAGTTTGCCTCAAATCACATAGCTAATGAGTGACAGAGTCTTATTCAGACAGAAATCTTTTAATTTCAAAGTGTTTGGCAACCATTAAAAATACTTCATAGAATTTCAGTTGTTCAGTTGGATTTTTTTAGAATAATTTATTTGCAAATAGAAGATATGTTTTGGTTTTCTTATGTGTGCTTTATTTACTATAATTTATATATATATATTTGCAGCATTATATGTATGAGTCAAAATACAGTTTGTTATAAGAAGGTCATGTTAATGTTCCAGAGACTTGAAGTTCTATGTCACAATATTTAACGTTCACATTTTAAAATGACACACATAAAGAACTAATAGTTCTGGTAGTACTATTCTAGTTCATCATTAGCATGTTTCATTGATTTGAGGATGTGAATTTTCTTCCCATATTTTAATGTTTCTGAAGTCAGTATGTCACTCTTATAATCATTGTCATGTCTTAATTTAATTGGCAGGCACTTTTCTTTGTTGACAGCACATAAAATAGTTGAGCCTTATAATGGATGGTGTCTTAAATTTGTTGAAATGTACTTATATTTAGTTTGACAATACCCTAAATGTTTGTATACATTGCATTTCCTAAAGGCTATGAAGAGGTTATTTGAACTGCCAGAATAATTATTTGTTTTTAATAGCTTAGTTTTGTTAGATAAATACCATTTTCTTTGCAACCTTTTTCTTTCTACTTATTCTACAGTAACTATATTTGGCTGTTTTTGGAGCATCTATATAGGAGCCTTGGTGTTGTTGGGTAAACCTTGGAATGCTAACTTCATGAGAGGTGGTTCAAACCTACCTGCTGGTCCGTAGAAGGAAGACAAGACTGCTTCCACTGGAGAAATAGTAGACTATCTGCCCCCATCAAGACTTATAACCTTGAAAAGCTCAGTATAGGATCTGGTCCCTAGGAGTTGGAATTGACTCAGTGGTAGTGGGTATTAAAATGCCAATGGACTAGAGATGTGGTATTAGTTTATTAGTGTATTTTAAGTAGCCATCAGACTTTTCAAGTTATTAACCGTGATTTCTAGACCTGTGTCTCTATTTACTTTGTAATTAACACAGACAGGATGCAACTTAGTGGAAATTACTATACAAATTGTAGTTTATAAGCTTACTTGCAAAATTAAAGTGAAAATGCCTTTCTTTAAGTTTGTCCTTACTCTGTCTTGCATGAGATCCTGTAGGATTTTCTGAATGGTAAGTTTGGCACAATTTGGAACATGTGTCTTTAGATTTCACATGTTGATTTGATGTCACATGGAGTTTTTACACTGGCAGTTTGAAAGCAGGCCATGGCATTTGGTATCTAGGCTTACCAGAAGTTTAGACTTCAACTTGAAAGAAATGCCAAATTGTTCTTTTTGATCTAGTTTATCTTTTGAAAACATACTAATATTGATAGTAAGATGTTTATATTACGTTTCACAGCATTTCTGACTAATTATATAAATATCTCAACCACCAAAAACCATGACTGTTTTCATATAGTTGTCTTTAGGTAATAGTGATTACCTTTAGGTAGTAGTGATTGATATAAGAACTGGCTTAATTTACATTAAGAAAATTAGGAACTCTTTAGATTAAGTAACAATAATAAATCCAGTATGGTACTGGAAGCAGATTTTCATAGCTTCTTGTGTTTTTGTTTTTGCAGATATATAAGTAGCATATGAATTGTTTATAAACCTTATAAAATTAAAGGTAAACCTGAGAAAATCAACATTTTAAAGCATGCCAAGTCTCTTCTTATTTTTACTCGTCCTCTTGCAGAGCATTGACAAAAATATGAAATTGATTTGGTTGAAGGGTGTTAAAGAGCCGACAGCCAAATGTCACAAACAATGAATGGCTGCAGTGTTGAAAAAATCAATAGGGAGGTTAAGCTGGTCTTGTGAAAGACTTGGCAGACTGCTCTGTTCCAGGAAGATATCTGTCTTCTGGCCTTGGTTGCATGGTCAAAAGGAAAACTTGATAGGTTTAATGAAGGGAGATACTATAAAACTGACAACAGAAATATAGACACTGTGGTAAACTGGAGTGCACGTCAGTGAATGGAGCGATTAAATACATTTTTCAGCCTGAAAAAATATGTATAGGTACAGATGTCAAAAATATTAACATTCTTTTACTTTTTTTTTATTGATTTCACTATCAACGAATACATTTCCCTGAAGTAAACAAAGCTCTACATTTGAATGAGTAAACAATCTGATATTAAATGTGTTGGACACAGTAATTGTGTTAATTAGTAAGCCAATTTTCCAATTCGGTTTATCATAGCACTTAGAAAGTGAAACAAAATTACATTTGTAAGATCAAGAGCCTGATTTTAAAAAGGCAACCATTGAATTGTCAATGAAAATAGAAGGACTGTTACTGAAAATCAAGGTGGGACTTAGGATTCATTTTTCTACCTCACAGGTCATTAGAAAATACTTTATAGAAGCATTCTTTTTAACACTTATTGATAAACAGTATATTGGTCCAAAAAAAATACTTCACTGAGATTGTGTTGATCAGCGCTATAAATTATGAAGTGTAACATTTTGATAGATATCAAATAAGATTAAGATCATTTATAGATCATATTTTTGTGAATTTATTGTAGTTTGTTGCTTTGAGCTATATCCCAAGTAATATTTTTTTCCAAGTAATATTTTACATCTGTATTTTTCACCTGAATTTCTTAACAAATCTTATGCCATGAAATTAGTTATTTCTTGGGTATTTCTTATGTGTAAGTCATTATGGTAAGTGCTGATATAAGTTTCTTAATTAAAAACATTTCTATGTTTTCAGATTTCAAAAATTTTTTCTTTATCTTTTTAAAATATGAAGCAGCCCCATATTAGTTTATTAGCCATCATTAGATGTGATGATCTCTTTGTGTAAATTGTAAATGAATATAAGGAGAAGAGAGTCATTAGTTTAAAATTCATCAGTGTAATATTAATTCATGGAAGATGGTAACCCAGTTTAAAAGCACACAGATAAATAACTAAATAAAAAAGAGAAAGATGCTTGGCAGATTTTCTGCAAGTGGACGCTGTAATAAAAATGCCCCCTACTTTGTTGGGATGGTATTTGGAGGGCTGCTGCCATATGTTACTTTCCTTTTTAGCTGGGATTATGCCATCATTATTGCTGATAAAAGCTGTTTACTGCCTTGGCAAAGGAATGATGCTTGGAGCAGTTTTGGAAACCGCCATTCAGTTTACAAAAAAGTTCATTTAGTGCCAGATGCTAAAATCTAGGTCTTTGTTATATTTTCCCATTATTAGATCCATCCATTGTCTATTTTTTTTCTTCCTTTATAATAGCATGTTGTTTCTACTACTTGTTTTAGTTCAAACTGTTAATGTGGAGGGTTACCTAAGTTTTTTATATTCCAATGTTAATTGATTAGTATTAAAGATGGGCAGTTTGGCTTTTAGATCCATTAAGTTAGATTTGGAATAAATACTGTAGTGTGCAGTGAGATCCTCGTCTCTAGCACTGTAATTTTAAAGTACCACAAATATCAAGGAGATACTGGTTTAGCATTTGAATAACTTACTGGCTAATATGAACTCTCTGAAAGCATTGAAGAAGTGTGTTGTTTTGGTTCACTTTACCAAATGTTTTTGTGATATAAGAAACATGCAAAAAAAAAAAAAAAAGAAACATGCTAGATTTGAAGGGGAAAAAATCAAATGCTGTTTTGAACAAAATACTACATTGTTATAATTTTTGATAATATTTTTTCCTTCTAAACACATTTAGTACTTGTATGATTGTGTGATTGGATTGGCCTGTTTTATGAATTTGTGAATGCAAATAACAATAAATTTGGGGAGGTAGGGCTGAGCCCTGGTGGCGTAGTGGTTGTGCTATAGTGGACTGCGGCCCACTGGGACGGAGGTTCAATTCCAGCAGTGGGGCTGGGCCTCCTACTCCCACCACCAGAGAGCAGTGATGCCCCCCGCCCAAAAAAAATTTGGGGGGGTAAATTAGCATGTAGTACCTAGTTGGCTTTTGGTGCATACGTAATACTTTAAGCCAAGGAGATTATTTTCTCTTTTTTTGCAAGCATTTTATTAAGATAACATTTATATTTAAGTCTCTAAGTTAATTCTCCTTTTCCCAATTTGCACAGCTATTCTCTAAGGTCAATATTTGTATGGTGTGTGACTTATTGGCTCACCTAGAGGTCAAATCTTGACCTTGAGCCCCCAAATAAAAATTTAAATCACATTCCTAGCTTGACTTTATCATTACTTTAAGTGAAAAAATTAACTCCTATAAAAATCGTTGACAAATTAGAGTCTCTTTGGTTTACTTAAAAATGTAAAAAATTCATATACTTTCCCAACTGTACTTTTCTAAAATATTTTCTCTTGGTAGATAAACTGGTATAAAAATCATACTCTTAGTCACATAAGTTTTACTATAAAAGCATTGTCAGCCACCTAATAGAAAGCTATTGTTATTTGGAATACATTGAAATAAACTTACCCCTGTATACCATATAACATCTGAAACTTTGACTTTGACTTTAAATGGGTAGAGAAAGAAAAAACCATCATAAATTTATTTTTAAGTATATCTAAGTACAACCTTTAATAGTATAACATTTAAATGTCAAATTGAGGTTAAAAAGGTCAAATTAAGGTTAAAAGTCTCAAGTAAAAGGGTTAACTATCTGAATTGAAAGTTGAAATCATTTGTGTTTGTGGGCGCACTTTTTAAAAAATAATTTTTATGATTATGAATGTTTGTCTATTTTTATGAGTATCTGAAATTAGTCAGACACTTCTATAAAGTGATAATTAAAATAATTCTCAAAGTTTCTAGGTATACTATATTTTAGAGAGTAGATATTTCATCTATTGCTCAATATTAGTTAATATATTATTAGAATGAAAAATGAGTTACTTAAACAAGTAATACTAATTGGCTACATATAGGTATGTGTATATCTGAGGGATTGTCAAATATATCTGGTAAATTTTCATTATCTCTTAACATTTTCTATTAACTTATTGAAGCCATATATAATATGTATTATATATTTGTATTTTACCTATATAGAAGGACATCATGTTTGGTCAATTAGAGGGTCAGCAAAAAAGAGGGAGACTGTTAGGGAGATGGATTGATAAATGGTTACAACAGTAGCCTTAAATACTGCAAGAATTGTGCAGATGGCACAGGTCCAGGTCACATCGTACCTGGGATTGCTGAGTCAGATCCTCCTTGATGACACTTCTCCTATATAACACAGTGATAGAAGATTGTAGAGGGCTTTAGGAAGATATATAAATGTCTTAGATCATCCATACCCTTAAGGAATTATCATTATTGCATGGGAAAGGGTATCTATTATGAAATGGTATTAGAGTTCAGAAACAATCAAACCATTGCTGTTGTTTGTTAAATCATCACCTAGTTGCATGATTGACCTGATAGATGAGACCTACATCATGGGTTCTTAAATAAGCTATTTGGCACATACGAGATATAGCTATCGTTGAACATTAGGCATAATGCACATGGATTGGATGGAAACTTAACATCTTAAATTATTTGTGATTATACAATTTTATATTCTTAATTTTTCTTACTTGAATTTCTCTACCTTTATTTTACCATCTCAGTAAAATGCATCACCTAGTCACTCAAGCCAAGGACTTAATCTTTCTCCATCTCTTCTAGTGTTGTCGCAGCCCAAGCCCCTGCTCTTTTTCAGTAGGCGTCTCATGTCTACTTTCCCCTGTAGTTCCCTACTGTTCATTCTTACACAGCATCAAGAGATCTTTTATGATTATGCCACTCTTGAAACCTTATAATATCCTCTCTTTGCTGTGACCTTTTATGGACATTCCCTTACCCAATATGGTGCAGTCACATTGGTCAGCTTTTTGTTCTTTTAACATGTCACACATCTTAAAATTTAGGGCCTTTGAACTCATAAATTTTTCTGCTTAAAATGCTTCTCCCTTTGATGTTTGCACAATTTTGTTATTCAGTTGCATTCTAAATATCTCTTCCTTGGGCAGATGAGAAAATGGAATTATTGAATCTAAGCTCAATGATTTTAGAATGTTAGAACTTTGTTTTGAGAGCTATATATATAAACCTATAATTATCAGGAGTGATATATTTGATACATATGTACAACAATAATTTATATTTTTGACTGAGAATGTTTATTAATTTTTCACTATCTCAGGAGTAACCAAAATTTTCTATTTTAAAGAAGTTTCATGTTTGGCCTAGGTACTCCAAAATGAATAATTCAAGAATCTCTGCAAAGTACCAAGATAGATCATTATAATTATGTGAATTTGTTTTTATTGTGGTAAAAATATATTCAAATTGACATTTGGCATTTCACTGTTTTTTTATGTACAATTCACTGAAATTAAGTATATTAACCAAATTATACTACCATCGTTATTATTTTAAAAGGAATTTATTTTTAACTATAAAAATCCATCTACTGGATACTCCTTTCTTCTTAAATAACTCTCAAATTATATTTGAAAAATTGTTAGTGAGAAGCTACTAATTGTAGAAATTAGCATTTTTCCATCCCTGGTGATCTAAACACTCTTTATAGTTTTCAGTGAATGAATGTTATTTGATGCATCTTACTCAGATAGCTTTAGCTAATTAAATTGTCTCAAATTTTCCAAGGAGACTAAAATGTCCTTTAGGACAATTGAGAGGTGAATTTAGTTTAAAGTGTCTGTGTTTTAGTGTCAGGTTGACTTGTGGTACCGAAGTCTTACTGTTTTTTATTGTTATGATTTGTGCCAGGTAGTGAACGTTTTTTATTATGCCATTATTTTAAAATGTACATAATTTATGTTTATCAGAGGTTTATCCAGAGAACTTAGTAAAAAGTAGGTACTAAGTAGTAGATATTTTTACTATTGGTAAGCTATACTGTAGCAGCATAAGTGGCTAAGACAAATCAATTTAGTTTTGTCTTTTTGGCTTATCTGTATAGTGTGCTCAGAAATTCTCTCTTTCAGTGGTTGATTCACAGCTATGCTATGTTATTTGTAGACCAGAAAAATTCTGAGATCTCATCAGTCAGATTCTGCTAAATGCAAATAAACAGAGTGGAAGACCTTTAGTTTTATTTTCATTTGAAGTCCAAAAAGACACAGTTTTTAATCTAATTATTTCACAGATTGTCTATGCTATTTTAAAAGTTTCATTGACATAATTAGCATATCTTATAATTCAATATGGTTCAGCCACATCAAGAAGAGTTGTACAAACAACACCAAAATCAGTTTTAGAAGTCATTTTGTAATTATAAATTTTTAAGATTCTTGATGCCAATAATTTAAAGTTGATAAACTTAATAGCTTTTATTGCCAATTAAATTCCATATAAACTACAATATTATAAAAGTATTAATAATTTGTTGGTATGTATTTCATAATGCTTACCAGTAAAACATGTTTTAAATATGCTTTATTTTTAATTGATCTTTTCATTCTTTTTGAAGAAACATTTTCTTTTCTAAAATTTTTCTTTGATAGATATCTAAATATCCAGTTATTGAATATCATGACAGTATATCAAAATAATACTTTTATGAGAGTCCAGGGTTTCTTCTTTTGATTGTTTTCAACCTCCTATACCCCACCCCCCATTCACTATAATTCTATAGGGAGAAAGTGACTCCTTTTTCAGTTTGGATACATGCATCTAGAACCAAATGAGGGCAGTAAAGTCTAATAGAAAGCTTTACAAATGAAAGTTTTGTTTCCGTTTGTGCAATACCTTGTTCCCCCTTCATGTATCCTGGGAAATCATACTGATCAATAGTTCCCATTTCAGTACAACTGCAGCAAGCATTTCAACTATATAAAATTTACAACATTGTCTGCTGTAAATTTTAATTGGAAAAACCTTATAGCTTTGCTCTTTATCTTTGGAGGTTTAAATCTATATGATTTTTTTTATAAAAAAATTTACAACATAATATCAAGTCATACAATTTTTATGGATGTGTAATATAAATAGGACCAAACCATAAGCCTTATTGGAGAAAAAAAAATTACTACAGAAACATTTTAATGCTTAGTGCATTCAATGTTTTTGCTGTAGAAACAATGGACTTGATAAAATAATGAGTGTTGTAAATAATTATGAGCAGTATCAGCAAGGAACATGAACAAATAAATATATTATTAAAAGATATGTGCTGTTTTTGCTCTGTGTCTCAAGAGGCCCCTTTGGGAGGCAATGGGAAATGCTGTATAGAGCTAGTGTTCTTAGCTAGAAGAATACGAGAAAAATGTTGCTTTCTGCACAGCTTTATTTCTGTCACAGGTCAGGTTTAAAATGCTGTGTGATACAGTTATTGACTCTAATCTGGGCATAAACACAAGTCCTCAAGCACCAGCCCAATTAATAATTTGCATAATTAACATGCATATTAAATAGGGACTGGCCTTGCATCTGTATTTGCAGTGATCGGGGTAATGAGGGCTAACGGAGCGGTGCCTCGGGCCTGTGTTAGCAGACGTGTGGCAGTAGTAATTTTTGCTTGGATTGACAACTGCTAGACAAGCGGTCCCAGCATAAAGCTAAACCCCGTTTGGCAGTATTAATCGTTGACAAACTGCTCTTAAAGCTGTAACATTGTTTCTGTCAGTTGTTTGGTTTGATGTCACTGTTAGACATAATAAATCAATAGTGTCAGAATTTGGTAATGTTTATAGCTAGCAAGGTTTATTATTTCATATGACTGTCATGAACAAATAGTGGTTATCATGGCTGACTCTAAATTATCAAAGACAGAATATTGCTTTGAATATAGTTCTGTAATTCTTGTTTCAGTGAATTCTTTGCCATCTGGAAATGCTTTTGGTTAGTAAGCCTGCCCAGTTCCAGTGTAATAGCGTTCAGTCTCTTCATGCAGTGTATTCGATGATTTTTTAAAGTGTGCAATTTTAATTTCTTGAAAGCTGATTACAGTTTTAAAAAAGAAAGACATACATAGTTTCCTCAGATTTTCCTTTATTCAGACATAGTTTGATGATTTTAAACATGGCGATTGAGTACTAGGGTAGGAGATACTTCACAATACATTATGAATTACAGGGAATCTTAAGTACAGACAGGAAGGAAATATTGTAGGCAGTTTTTTTGCGGGGGGGGGGGCATCACTGCTCTCCAGTGGTGGGAATAGGAGGCCCAGCCCCACTGCTGGAATTGAACCTCCATCCCAGTGGGCCGCAGTCCTATGCACAACCACTACGGGGCTCAGCCCTGTAGGTAGCTTTTTAATGTTTATGAAAAGAGTAAATTTTTTAAAGGTGTACATAAAATTTCTTTTTTCATTTTCTCCTCCCTGCTTCAGTGGTTTCTCCAAAAATTGTTGTTGTTGTTTTTAGGTGTTGCTGTAGCATAATTGAATGAAACACTGTCCTGCCCTGGACCTTCCTCACCCATCCCCATAACTGTTACTATGTCTTAGCAATCCAATGGGAGCCTTCTTTTTCCTTTTTTTTCTTTTTCTTTTTGGTGGGCATCACTGCCTCTGGTGGTTGTGGGAGCTACCCAGTGCCGCTCCTGAGAGCCACCGCTGGATTTGAACCACCAAGCCCACAGGCCACAGTCCTGCACTCAATCACTTACACCACCGGGACTCAGCCCGAGAGCCTTCTTTTTCAATGCTCCTCTATGTTATACCAATCTGTTAAACAGGGTTAATAGACCTTACCTTATGGAACTACAGTCTTGGAAACCCACAGGACATTGCTATGAATCAGCATTGACTTTATTGTAGTGAGTTTGTCTTTTGTTTTTTTACTGAGCCACAGCGAGGATTTAGTGCATTTTACATACTCAGTAAATGTTCTCAGGTACTCTCAAAAAGTTCTGAGTCATGGCTATACAGCAGAACAACCCACTGCCTGGACCTAGACCATACTCACTACAGCTGTTGTTTGAGCCCATTGTTGTAGACACTTTGTAAATCCATCTCATTGAGAGGATTTTTTTTTTTTTTGGTATTTTATTAAGTATCATGCCCTTTTCCATGGTCTGGTCTCTCCTGGTAATATGTTCTAAATATGTGAGATCATCTTTACTTCTAAGGATCATGCTGGTACTACTTCTTCCAAGATAGATTTCTTTCTTCTTCTAGCAGTCCATAGTATACTTAATATTTTTTGCTTATACCAAAACCAATATATGTCACTCCTCCCATTCTCAAGTATTTTTGGATTATTTTCCCCTTTTCATATTTCAAAAGCATTTCTTTAAAAGTAGTCCAGAGCTGAGCCCCGGTGGCGTAGTGGTTGTGCGCGGGACCGCGGCCCACTGGGATGGAGGTTCATTTCCAGCTCACAGGAGCAAAGGCTGGGCCTCCTACTCCCACCACCAGAGGGCAGTGATGCCTAATAAAAATAAATAAATAAATAAAAGTAGTCCAAAAGTGATCTTACCTTTGGTGTCATTAAAATGAGTTGCATTTGGGCTGAGCCCCGGTGGCATAGTGGTTGTGTGCGGGACTGCGGCCCACTGGGATGGAGGTTCGATTCCAGCTCCATGGAGCAAAGGCTGGGCTTCCTACTCCTATCACCTGAGGGACGGGATGCCAAAAAAAAAAAAAATTAGTCACATTTACAGAACTCATGATGAGCTAGAATTTTATATGTGAAACTAGTAAGACTTTATCTTTTAACTTCATTTTCAATAACTTTTTGAAGCTTCCTTGTATATGTAAACATGTTTACTATATAGATGTAACGTATGTATGATCTGCTGTAATTAAGTATCTAATAAAGTATTTTTAGTGATTTAGAATGATTTTATCTTTCTGTATAGTGTTTTTTATTTTTAACATATGTAACTATTATGTGTCAATTAAAGGATTTGATGACTTGCCAAATCTTTGCTTTCACAAACCAATAGGTAATTCTTCATTAAGAGTGTAAGATACATATTAGGCTTAAAAAAATGGAGTCAGCTGGAGTGGGGCTCCCCTAAATTTGCTGTATAAACATTTCCATTGTAAAAGGAAATTATTAAAGCCCATGAGCAGAAGAAAAACTACATTACAAGTATTATAAGAACATTTATTAAGCCATTTTACCTCATTTATCTATTGTATTTGAGTCATAATTTTGAAACTTCTAATTTATTATGTCTCTGTACATTAGTATATCATACATGAGAAGAGGTAAAATGTGTTTTTACAAAATTATAGAAACCTTTAATAAACAAAAATATCAAACTGTGAAGTTATTGTTTCTTACATCCTTCATCACAGTCTACTTAACTTTTGATGGTGGTGCTTTTAGCTTTCTGTTTTCCCCAAGAATTCTGTACCTTTTGATTTGCACCATGTTAAAGTGGCAGTTTTGGCATACTTGAGGGACACATCATGTTTTGTTTTGTTTTTTTCCCCAATGATTTTATTGGGGGCTCTTACAGCTCTTAGAACACTCCATACATCATTAGCATCAAGCATATTTGTACAATGTTCCCATCATCATTTCCAAATATTTGCTACTTAAGCCCTTGGTATAAGCACCTCTTACCCCTCCTTTTTTTTTTTTTTTTAATAAATCATTTCATTTGGGGCTCACACATCTCCTACCACGATCAACTCACATTTCAATTGTATGTAAACCACACCATTGTGACCATGACTCTCAAAACATCCTCCCTCCATGTAGGCCCCCGTACCAACTCCCCATGTTTCCCCTCCTTGCCACTCCCCCACCCCCATGGACCCCCAACAATTTACAAATTGTTATTTTTCATATTGTACACTGTCCACTGTGTACCCCCCACTCACTTCCCCGCTGTCTGCACCTCAGAGAGGAGGCTACATGCAGATCCCTAAAATTGGCTCCCCCTTTCCACTCCACCATCCTTCCACCCTCTTGGTATCACCACTCCCATCTCCAGCACAGAAGGGATCATCCACCCTAAATTCCCCATGTTTCCGGCTCCAGTGTACATCTTCTGGTCTAGCTGGACTGCCAGGCAGAACGGAGATCATGATAGTGGGTGAGAGGAAGCATTTGAGAACTAGAGGAAAGTTGCATATTTCATTGTTACTACATTGCACTTTGACTGGCTCATCCTCTCCCTGCAACCCCTCTGTAAGGGGATTTTGCTTCACCTGTTGATGGGCTTTGGGTCCCCAGTCTGTTCTCCCCTTCATTTATAATAATAGTTTTTAGTTCTCTGATGCTTGATACCGGATCCCTTCGACACCCCCTAGTCCTACAGGCTGGTGTGCTTCCATGTGGGCTTTGTTGCTTCTGAGCTAGATGACTGCTTTCATTCAAGCCTTTAAGATTGCAGACGCTATATCTTTTGATAGCTAGGCACCATTTGCTTTCTTCACCACATTTGCTTATACACATATTTGTCATCAGCAATCATATCAGGAGGGTGAGCATGCAATGTTATGATTTTTAGTTCTGATCACTGGTCCCTTTGATACCTCGTGGTCCCACAAGCTGGTATGCTTCTTCCATGTGGGCTTGTTGCTTGCGAGCCAGGTGGCTGCTTGTTTTACTTTCAAGCCTTTAAGACCCCAGATGCTGCATCTTTTTTTTCCTTTTTTTTTTTTTTGCTACATCTTTGGATAGCTGGGCACCATCAGCTTTCTTCATCACCTTTGTTTATTCACACACTTGTCTTCAGTGATCGTGTTGGGAAAGTGTGCATCATGGAATGCCAATATAATAGAACAAAATGTTCTTGCACCGAGGAAGTACTTGAGTGGAGGTACAATGCCCATCTGCTGTCCTAATACTAACCCTATAAGTATATGCATATTGATTTATTTCCCCATCATATATATATACATATATATATATATATGCCTGTACATGCCTGGATTTAGACCTCTATAAATGCCCTTTACCCCCAGTTCTTTCCTCTATTTCCTTTTACTTTGCTCATGTCCCATATAATGCTTAACCTTCAATTGGGTTTCAGTAATTTCTGTTACATTGCCCATGATCAAGCCCTACCAGGCCTCCTACACCCTCCTCACCACCGATTTTGGATCATTTGTTCCCTTATCCCTGGGCCAGTCAGCACTACCTCCTTTAACCCTCCTCCTCATCTCCCATGTCCCCCCCAGAACCATCAGTCCCATTATTTTCACCTCCAGACTGTTCATCCAGCTTATTTTATCTAGATAGACCTGCAGAGATAACAATATATACACATAAAGGCATCCTAAGATGAAGCAACCAAAGAAAATAAAATAATAACAACCAAAAACCCCACTGTCTAATATATATATATATATGTAAAAAATAACAATAGTAACAATATAAAAACTTGTAAATAGCTCAAGGTCTGTTTGTTGACTTCCACGAGTGTACCCCAGTTGAGTCGGATAGGGTGCCACACCCTGGCCCCAAAGTATATCCTTGGCACTCCCTCAAGAACTCCATGCTCTGTTGCACACCCTTAGTGTTTTGCTATAGTGTGGTTGGGTCAGACAGGGTATAATCCTGACTGTTTCTCCATTGTTGACCCCGAAGGGCCTTGGGTCAGCAAGCGAAGCTATTTCATAGTGGGGCCGGCCAGATGACCCTCTGCACATCTGCTGTTCTGAGTGGGAATATTGTCCTGAAGGCTAAGTAGGCCAGGATACACTCCATTCTCTCTTCCTCTCCCTTTATTTGTTATCATGTGCCCTGGTCAGGCATATCTCACTTCCCAAGCTGCAGTTTCAGAGATGATCTCTAAAGCAAACTCCCCTGTGGGGAGAGGTGGCTGCCTCCATAGTTGGGTTTGGGGTTGGGTGCTCAGACCCCTCCACTGGTTCCTCGCTCCATGCCGTCATGCTGCATTCACATCCTGGAACAACGGGTTTAATTGGATCCCTCTTTCCCTGTGGAGATATAAACTATATGCTCCTCTTGGGTGGGTTAGTACCCTATTCCCACTCTAGACATCACCATCTGCCCCACCCTACTCCCATCCCTCCACTCCAATTGGCTACCATATGTAGCCCTGGATTTGTTATGGCCCCTGCCTGAGACTCCCCCTAGTAGGAATTTCTGTATACAGTAGCTTTTTTCCTATGTCCCTTTTGCATTTTTTTAAAATTAAGCTTACCTCAGTGGACTCGTGTTGTACCTGCCCTTTTGCACTTGGCTAACTTCACTTAGCATAATTTCCTCCAGTTCTTCCCATGCAGTGATGTGCTTCATGCGTTCATCACTGCTTTTCAGCGATGCATAGTACTCCATTGTATATATGTACCACAGCTTTTTAATCCACTCGTCAGTTGATGGGAATTTGGGCTGCTTCCAACTCCTTGCAATTGTGAACTGTGCTGTGATGAACATTGGAACACACATGTCTGGTCATGTGTTGTTGCTTGCCTCTTCTGGGTATATGCCCAGTAAGAGAATTGCTGGGTCCTTTGGTAGCTCAATTTCTATCTGTATTTTTTTGGGAGGAGGAGGCATCACTGCCTCCTGGTGGGAGTAGGAGGCCCAGCCTTGCTCCTGGAGAGCTGCTGCTGGATTTGAACCACCAGCCCAGTGGGCCACAGTCCCGCGTACAACCACTACACCACTGGGGCTCAGACCTATTTCCATCTGTTTTAGGTATCGCCAAATAGTGACTGTACATACCTACAGGTCCACCAGCAGTGGACAAGAGTTCCTATCTCCCACAGCCTCTCCAACACTTACTGCTTTCTGATCTTTTGAATTGGGCTAGCCTTGAGGGTGTTCGGTGGTATCTCATTGTTGTTTGGCTTTGCATTTTTCTTATGGCTAATGATTGGTAACATTTTCTCATGTTCATTGGCCATTCAGATTTCTGCCTCTGTGAAGCTTCTGTTCAGGTCCTTTGCCCACCTCCTCAGTTGTCAGTTTTGCTCTTTGGGAAGCTATAAGGGTATTATAGATTTTAGTAATAAGACCTTTATCTGATTTGTCATTGCTAACGATGTTTTCCCAGTCCGTGGGCTCTCTTATTACTCTCTTGGTGAATTCTTTCGATGTGCACAGGTGTTTTATCTTCAGTATATCCCACTTGTCTCTTTGTGCCTTCTGTGTGTTTTTGTCCTTCCCTATTTGTGACAGCCTGTGTAATCCCTGTGCCAAAGTTCTCAGATTGGTCCCAATTTCCCCATTGATGGCCCTTATCGTTTGGGGTTTTACTTTGAGGTCTGTGATCCACTTTGAGTTTATTCTAGTGCATGGAGTGAGGTAAGAGTCTTTCTTCATTTTTCTACAGGTAGATATCCATTTTTTCCAGCACCACTTGTTGAAAAGGGCATCTGCTTCTCATTTGATAGTTTGCGGGCCCTTATCAAAGATCAGTTGTCTGTATACTGATGTTTTATTTCTGGGTTTTCAGTTCTTTTCCATTGGTCTGAGTATTATGCCAATACCATTTTGTTTTGACCACTGTGACTATATAGTATGCATCATGTTATTTTGAAAGACTCGAGTTTTGGTCATAAAAAGAAGTCTGTTAGGACAGTATTGGGGCTGTAGGAAGGATGGAGTAAGGTTCTCTAGTAAGATGTTCATAGGACTATGCTTGCTAACTTTAAAGAAAAAGCAGGTTTTATTATAATGGTAATAAAGATGCCGCTAGGGCTTTTGATCACTAACAGCTTAACATTTCTTAAAACCTTTCCCTGATGATGAACTCCCATAACTATCCAATGTCCTTTAAGTCTCATCTATTAAATTATCCCTTTCATCCTACCCCCACCCCCAATGGATATAACCTGATTTGACCTCTTGACTTTGAAATTAAGTGACCTAGCAGCTTACCTCAGAAGCTACTGTTTTGATTGGCTCTTCCTTTATTGAAGACACCTTAATGATACCAAGACAAATTTATTACTGAGAGAACTTGTCTGCAACTCTTCACTGATTGTAGAACCATGTTTAAACATGTTTTGTTTGGTATAAACTGAACTAGAACCCCATTAACAATACATTTTATTTATCCACTGAAAAAATGGCACAGGACCATTCTGACCTCCCCTGCCAAACTGCTAACAGTATAACTGCTAGCTGGACATCCAAGTAGGCCTGAGTATCAATGAGCAGAGTCCTTGTCTTTCCTTGGCTGTGGATACGGAATTAAGTCAGTTTCTGAGCACATCCTCAGCCAATGGCAGCAGAGTGGACAGACTGCCTACCCTTACATCCCCTTCCAACCCCAAACATAAAAAGTACAGCCAGTGTGACCTTGAGCAAAACACAAAAAAGAATTATGTACAAATTGTTTATAATTTCTCTGCACTGATCCTGAAAACATCCAATAAAATACCAGTTACCAAAGAGAGTGAAAAACTGAAATGTATAAGATAGGGAAAAAGAATAATAAAGAGTGGAGCAAGACACACCTGGTCTTTTCATATTTGCTGTTTTCATACCGTTAAGCATTGTTTGTAAACATTAAGAAAAAAGATCCTTGAGTCAGTAAATTATTCAACAGTCAGAATGTGAATGTAAAGCAGTTTTAGGAATAGAGGAACAAAAATTTATGTATATTTTTCTTTTGCTGGATGTACAAGATTAAGAATTTTCAAGAAGTTTAAAATATCTTTTTAAGTGAGTAAAAGAGATAAATTGAGGGCTGAGCCCCGATGGTGTAGTGGTTGTGCGCGGGACTGCAGCCCACTGGGACGGAGGTTCAATTCCAGCGGTGGGGCTGGGCCTCCTACTCCCACCACCGGAGAGCAGTGATGTCCAAAAAACAACAACCACAAAATATTAAAACATATACACACACACACACAAATAAAACTAAAAAACAGAAAACAAAAAAAAATGTTATAGGAACAGGTTAACATAGTGGAATGATGACCTTTATTTCTTTTCACTACTTATGTGTTTTTTCTTTTCTAAAAATTCATTTATTGGTGGCTCAAACAACTCAGCACAGTCCATCCATCCATCCATCCATCCATCCATCCATCCATCCATCCATTATGTCAAACACATTTGTATATTTGTTGCCATCATCATTCTTAAAGCATTTTCTTTCTGCTTCAGCCCTTGATATCAGCTTTTCATTTTCTCCCCACCCCCCTTCCCGGTCTCCCCTCACAAACTATGATAATGTATGTTATTACTATTTTTTTTCACATCTTACACTGTCTTCCTTCACCCACATTTCTGTTGTCTACCCCTCAGGGAGGTGGTTGTATATATGTAGATCATTGTGATCTGTTTCCCCTTTCTGCCCCACCTTACCCTTCCCTTCCTGGTATTTCTACTCTTATTATTTGTTCTGAGGGGTTGGTATATCTGTCCCGGATTCCCTGTGTTTCCAGCTCTGATATCTGCCAGTGTACATCCTCTGGTTAAGCTGCATTTGTAGGGTAGAATTGGGATCATGATGGGGGAGGGGGGAGGAAACTTTAAATAAATAGAGGAAAGTTGTATGCTTCATAGGTACTCTGGTACTCTACTGCATTCTGACAGGCTTGTCTCCTCCCCATGACCCTTTTCTAAGAGATGGGTTATGTTTTTTATTAAGCCTCTGTTTTCTTACTTTATAACCCACAGTTCCATATATTCTTTTAAAACTTACCTTTTCCTGTGTGTTTACTTTCTGCCTACTAATCATACTTTTTTGAAAAAAATTTATAATCATAATCTCCCTTTTTAGTTCCAAAGTAGGTTGCTTTTTGGAATTCTGAAGGGCATTTTTCGGAACAAATACTTTGAAAGACAAAACTCAAACCAAGTACTTTTGCTGTTTTGTTTCCAAAACTAATTTTTCCTACATCAGCCTGCCACATCTTTCCTCTCACAGATCAGCTGGTGGGTTCAAGATCTTTCAGTTTGCAGCAAAACATTCAATGGTTGCGCCACTTAGACGCACCTCTGAAAAGCTAACAGGGAAAGAGTCAAAGTGAGTCTGAGAAATGTTCAACAAAGTTTAACTTGGAGTCTTTAAAATGTTGATAGGCTTTCAGGCTCTAAGAGAGTAGTAATACAATCTGCAGCTTATCTTACACTTCTGTTATTTTGGATGTCTAAAAAAGTTGAATAATGTCTTACAACATCATTGTTAGGAGCACACATACATCTCTAAGTAATCTGAGCGCATTTATCAAAACATACCATGTGATTTATCAACATCTTCTCAATTGTATTGCATAGAGGCATCATCTGGTATAAATTCTTGTTTAGAAATGTAGAAATTGAAAGAGAAATTAAATATCTTTCTTCTTGTGCTTATATAAACTAGTTTGCTTTTGTTTTTTCCCCCAGTTTTATTTACAAGTGGAATTGTAAAAACTGGAATTAAAAAAAATATATTGAAATTTTTAGAATTAAAACAACTTTATCACCCTCAAAGTACTTTTTTTGGGGGGGGGCATCACTGCTCTCCGGTGGTGGGAGGAGGAGACCCAGCCCCACTGCTGGGATTGAACCTCCGTCCCAGTGGGCCGCAGTCCCGCGCACAACCACTGCACCACCGGGGCTCAGCCCGTCATTCAATTTATTTATTTATTTATTTATTTATTTATTTATTTTGGGCATCACTGCTCTCTGGCGGTGGGAGTAGGAGGCCCAGCCCCACTGCTGGAATTGAACCTCCGTCCCAGTGGGCCGCAGTACCGCGCACAACCACTGCGCCACCGGGGCTCAGCCCCAAAGTACTTTCAGTTACACTTAATACTCTAGTCAAATCCTCTGTTCCATTGTTGGAACACTTCTATGTTTTCATACTTCTATGTTTATATGACCGACAGCACCTCCCTCGTTCTTTCTTTACTTTTTCTATGTAATCAGATTGCTGTCCTATCATAGCCTTCTGCATTCGCGGAAACAAAAGAGGTCAGATGAGGAGGGTGAGTGGGGCTAGAGAGTCATGCTGTCTTTTTTATGCTGTCTTTTACCCAAAACTAGTACACTGAGATGGCTGTGTGAGCAAGTGCATTGTCTTAGTGGCAAAACCAGCCCCACCTATCACAAATCAGGCCTTTTTGGTTTTACACCATTACGCAACATTTTCAGAACTTCTTAATAGAAAACTTGATTCGGGCTGAGCCCCGGTGCTGTAGTGGTTGTGTGTGGGATGGCAGCCCACTGGGTTGGCGGTTCAAATCCAGCAGCAGCTCTCCAGGAGCAAGGTTGGGCCTCCTACTCCCAC
>PVJH01016758.1:0-49587 GCA_004026705.1 Nesogale talazaci | reverse complement strand
CACCTCCACCACCACTAGCACCTCCACCTCCACCTTCACCACCACCATCATCATCTCCACCTTCACCTTCACCACCACCTCCACCACCACCACCTCTACCACCACAACTACACCACCACCTCCATTACCACCACCACCAATCACTACCACCACCAGAACTACCACTACCTCCTCCTCCACTTCTGCCAACAGCAGCAACTACCACCACCACCGTGTTGTCCTCAAGCTGTTGGTGGAGAGATGGGAGGACGCGTGCGAGACTAGGGAGTGGAAAGGAGGGAGGGAGGGCTGGCTAGAGGTGGACGACTGGGTGGATGGGAAATACCTCGTTGGGGGAGGGAGGGATGGATGGATGAGCTGATGGATGAGCTGGTGGAGGGATGGAGGGGTGCATGGAGACACAGATGGTGGGAGAGATGGAGGGATTACAGAGAGGTGGGGGATGGAGAGTTGGGAAAATGAGTGGCAGGAGAGAGGGATGGGGAAGGATGGCTGGAGAAGCAGAGAGTCGGAAGGCTGGAGGGAAGAGTAGCCCCCAAGCAGGGCCCGGCACATAGTAGGTGCTCAAAAATCTCTCTTGAGTGAGTGCCTGGTCCCACTCCTCCCCATGTGACACCAACAGACTGGGAGCTGGGGGTGGGGGTAGGAGGCGGTGGGGCCTCTTCTCCCTGTTGGCAGCGATCCCAGCGAAACAGATGTTCACCCTCCTGAGTGGTACGATTTACGGGACCATCGACAGAGAGAAACAACACGTGAAGGCCCATTTGTTCAAGTACTGAAGGTTTGTTCAGCTCCCCAAGGCAGGGGAGGTGGGGTGAGTGTGTGTGTGTGTGTGTGTGTTGGGAGCAGGGCCTCAGTCAAATCAGGTGCCATTTCTACAAGGTGAATGGCACCGGGGGTAGGGGCGTGGGGGAAGTACTTTCAGTGCTTCACGGGAAGCCCAGCCAGGTTCTACTGGGGTCTTCCAACAAACAGGACTACAAGCAGCGGGTGGGGTGACACAAGCACATCTGGAGGGACTTGTCCTTCCAAGAGTGGTAGAAACAATGCCCCCCAAGATGCCAGAAACCCAACAGCCAAACTCAACACCATAGTTGGAAGGCGCCATAGGGAGAGAAGGAAAGGGGGGTTGTGGGGTGGGGGGAGTCTCACCATGCCTGTCCCCAGGCTGTTTGCATTAGCATTACTTGCGGAGGTGACGGCACTGACGGCTTCTTCTGTTGTGATTGACAAGCTACCACCTCCGGGAGGGTGGGAGGGCTCACCTTTGGACTTGATCTGAGAGCAGGGGCCTGGTGGGCTTCGGAGAGGGCTGATGGAGGTGACTGACTGGGGTCACACCAGGGAGACAGCCTGTGGGGAGAAGAGCAGCAGAAGGTGGGGTGGGGTGGGCTCCGCCTGTGGTTTCAGAAGGGGGTAAGCATACCCCACCACTGGGAGGAGTGCCTACGGGTGTGGGTCTGCTGACAGGAAGAGGGGTTCAATCCCACCAGCCAGTCCACGGGAGACAGATGCGGCAGGCAGACCCACAGCCATGGAGGTGTTCAGGGGCAGTTCCCCTGTACGGTCACTGTGAGCTGGGCTTGTTGACACGGTGACAAGCAGCCAGTTCCAGTACACCAGCCACGATGTCTGCTCCCGCCAGCGGCTGGGGGCTGGGAGAGGGGCAGGTGGGTGGACTGAGACATGGGTGAGAAGGACCGTAGACCCCATATCCGGGAGCTAGAGCTTCCCTCCACCCTCTCGTGGCCAGTTGCTGTCCAGCCCCCTCTGGTGGGCACCCCAGCGTGCCAGAGTAGAGTTCCGCCCTGGGCTTTCAGTGGCTGATCTTTCAAAACTAGGTCGTCAGGCCTCGGGCTGGACTTGACCCCCAACCTCTTGGTTGGCGGGCAAGCACATTCCCTGCTGGCACACACCAGGGACGTCCTTAGAGCTAATAGCAGTGGGCCCCGGCCTCCCCTCGTCCTGCTCCCCTGCACGACCCCAAGGGGTCTCTTGGGATGTACCCTTAGACCTGGAAGGAGCGGGGAGAGAGAGAGAGAGAGAGAGAGAGAGAGAGAGAGAGAGAGAGAGAGAGAGGTGGGACTCGCCCCCGGCTGCCTGGACCTTGGGGCTATCCCTCATCTTAATGAGCCCATCCAAATCTAGTTTGCTAATGAGGAATTTAATGGTGGCAGGCTGACAGGCGAGACAGAGAGGGGAAACAGGAAGGTCGTTAGGAAAATGAAGTGTGCAGCTAAACGGCCCGCCACTGCCACCCCACTCTGCCCACCCTGAGCGCCCGGCCCCAGCGCTGGAGAAGTGGGCAGCAGGAGCTGGCTTCAAAGCGGGCCGGACCTCCGGGTCAGCACCCCGGACAGCGGACACCCTGCCTCTGTTCTGATGTCATCCTCCCGCCTGCCTTCCTCTCTCTGGCCTCTGCCGGCAAAAGCTGGCCCTTCCAAGACCCCGCGGGGACGCACCTCCCCTTGGAAACCTTCCCGGATGGGTCGGGGGGTGCCCCTGGTGTGTGTATAGCGCCCTTTGGGTAGGCTCCCAGCCTCCACCGCAGGGAGCTAGCGCGCCCCACTTCCTCCGCCCTTGTCCGCCTCGGGTGCAGCCGCTCGGGTGCAGGGCTGTGTCATCCTCCTCGCGTGCTGAATGCTGATCAGGAGCCCTGAGCCAGGGGTGCCTGCACATTCTGCTGAGAGAGGAGTGAGCGGACCTCTGAGCAGCCCAGCAGCCTGGGAGAGAACGCCCCAGGGAATGTGCTGCCCTGGAGACACCACCCGCAGCTACGGGACGCGAGGGCAGGGACTTGGAAACAGGAGAGCGATCCCATCCCGCAGGCTGTTCACGCCAGACAGACGGAGGGAAGTTAGAACAGAGAGGGCCGGAGAGATTGCCCAGGAAAAAGCTTCTGAATTCCACCTTGCCCTGCAGTTCCCTGGGGCCCATGTGGCGATCTGACAACCAACGCTGCGCGTGGAGCAGGAGAGGCGCGTGCGTAACCTCTGAGAAGGCCCCTGTACCCATCCCCTTCCCGCTAGCCAGTGGTTTGGAAGGTTGAAGGTGGAAAATCACACCAGGACCAGAGCAGGACCCTTCCGGTCAGCAGGCAGGGATGGACAGAGTTCCTGGTCGGGTGCTAGGTGACCCATGTCGAGATAGTAGTGGGGGAGGAAAAGTCGCCTCTCATGTATTCTCCCCCGCTCATTGGGTTTTTAGAATTTTTAAAAAAGTTTTTGTTGCTTCTAGGGGCTTCCATGCCCAACCGAACCCCACCCTGTCATATATATGTATATATGTTAAGGTAACCAGATGTCCCGCTTTGTAACAATTTGTCCTGTGTCCCGTGGCGTTTTAAAAAATAAATAAATAAATTACAATACTATTTTTGCGCTCTATGAACTTTTTTTTTGTTTTTTGGGTTTTTTTTTTGGCATCACTGCCTCTGGTGGTCATGGGCTACTCAGTGCTGCTCCTGAGAGCCACTGCTGGATTTGAACTGTCAAGCCGCAGGCCGCAGTCCTGCACTCAACCACTTATGCCACTGGGGCTCAGACCTCTATGAACATTTTTGTTGCTCCATATAGACCAAATTTTTAACCAAGAACATACCCACCCCCCAGTCAATGGTGTCCCGCTTAAAATCTGGTCACTTTAGTATTTGTGTGTGTATGTGTGTAAATATATGTATGTGGGGATCATGTGCTTATGCTAATTTCATGATTGAGATGTAGGCGTGGAGTCTAGCCTGTTCATCTGGAGATAGCCCTTGAGTAGCCAATGAGGCCTCCTTGTGGACATGGCTTTCTCCTGAGACTTCTGGGAAATCTCACGATATTTCCCTCGTGAAGATGAGGCGCTATCTCCCCAGTTGTTGGGAGTTAGTCTCAGAGACAATGAATCATGGACAAGACAAGATGGCAGCATCTGAGGAGCTAGAGGAGAAGCCACACAGCTCTGCTCTGATGGAGGAAGACCTCTGAAGCTGGAGACGCCAAGTGGGGTCCCTTGCCAGCGCTGAGTTGCTTCTACCACCAGTAGATACTGTTGATGGACCCTGAGTCCTGGAAGCGAGGAGCCATGGGGAGACCCCTGCCAGCGCTGGGATTCTGCACCCACTAACCTGTGACTTTGTGAGTCAGAAGCATTAAAGACTGGTATCGGGCATATGGGCTAATGTTGGACTTATGACTTTGAACTGGACTGGGTTGGGATGCTTTCTCAGTGTTCCATTCCTTTTGTATATAAACCATTCCTTTATATCCATATGTGTGCCCATAAATTTGTTCCTCTTGTCTACCCAGACTAACACAATGTATATGTAAGTATACATGCATATGTGAATGTGTATATGTGTACACATATAAGGCATAGGTATATGTGTACATACATGTGTATGTATATACACACATATACATATACATACTCACACACCAGCAAGAGAGAAAACTCAGACATACACCAGATGCATGTGGACAGTGAAAACCAGCACGAGCACGGGTAACCCAGAGGGGTGTAGCAGTTGGGGCTTGAAGGTGGGGAGCAGCAGGCTGTGTGGGATTGAGTCACCGCTTTCAGCCCGTGCTCAGCATCCGGGGAGGAAGGTCAGGGGCCGGACCAGCATCCTGCAACCAGAGGGCCCGGCTGTGATGGCACAGCTAACCTACACGAAGAGGCGGTGGGCAGGAGACACAGGGGCAGGTCTTCTCTACTGCTTCTCCCAGGTGGGAGAGCTAAAAAGAGGGAGGGACTCATGGTGGTCCTGACCTCATTAGGCGGTGATTGGCTCTAGAGAGCAGGCTCCCTCCGCTGGCCTTGAGGCAGTGAGAGGTGGCAGGTCCTACCGCTGCCAGGAAGTGTTCTGCCACCAACCACCCGAGCTCCAGAGAGGACCCTCCCTGACCCAGCCCAGGCCTTGACTGCCATCCTCAACTGCCAAGCCTGGACTTCTCTGAGTCGTGGATGCCACGGTGAGTGGGTCACCACGGCTTGTCTTCCACTGCTGAGTCCGTGGTCATCTGATACTCAGCGATCGAATCCAGCCCCACAGCCTGAGTCTGTCCAGCTCGGTGCGGGGCTGACGTCACCGCTCCTGGTAACAGGCCAATGAGAGAGAAAATGAAAACCCAGAATGGGACCGGTTTGAAACCCTCACCTTGGCCCACAGTGGTGCTTGGCGTTCCTATGATCGATCACCCTGCAGATAGTCTCCAATCTCGGAATTACAGGAGGATGCTGGATCACCCCCCCCCCCCACCCCTCAGCCTTTATTTCTTTACCCTCACAGGACACAATAGGTTCAGAGTGAGGAGTAAGCCACAGCTGAGGCATTTAAAGAGATGGGGCTAATCATTCTAATTGAAATCCGATGCCAGCAGCAGGAAGCGCTTCCAGGGCTGCTGCTGGACCTCTTATCTCTCTGGAACAGGGACCAAAGTTTGCCCTTGGCCTGTGATAGACCAGCCCAGGGAGGGCCTCCTGGGACTGCCCCCCTCCAAATTCTCGCTCCTCAAGGGTTGCCGGGAGACCCTGGTGAGTCCTGGACAGGCTCTTTGTTTCTTAAGCTCTGATGTCCATCCTGATGTCCAGCATGTTCCTGCAGGCGGGTGGAAAGTCCTTCACCCCCTCCCCTTTCCTGTTTGTCATCTGGCAAGCCTCCTGATCTGCTAACTCAGTGAACCCCAGCAAATCAACCAACCAAACAAGTGAAAACCACACTCACTGCCAGCTCCTCGTGACTCTGAGCGGCAGAGAATGACCCCCGTGGGTTTCCCAGACCGCCACTGGGAAGTGACAGTTTATGGGAGGAGATAGCCCCATCTTTCTTTGGCAGAGCAGCTGAAATGGCCAACCGTATGGCCCTCCATAACCACTAGGCCACCAGGACTCCCGAACCCCAGCAGGGGGTTGATTTTTGCATCCTCCCCCCTCAGAACATAGGACAATGTCTGACGATGTTTGGGCTGTCACGATTGGGGAGGAGGGTTCTGGATCACCGAGTGAGCAGAGGCCGGGATGCTGCTCCTCACTGGCAGGGTCCCCTGGTGCACCATGGTCTGGCCCTACGTGCCCAGAGCTAGGAGGATGAGGAACGTTAAGGTCCTCGAAGTCTTTACATTTGTTTTGTAACTTTTCCTGGTGCATCAGTAGGGGATTTACATGTCAGAGAGTCCATCTCTCCTTCGACAACTTAAGCCAGGGGTGACTTGATGGGTGAATGGCGAATGGGTGGGATTGGGGGTGTGTGTGAGTGGATCAACAAGTGGGTAAATGGCTGGGTGGCATACAGTAGCATATGGACTGATGTGTGCATGAATGGATGATTGGATGCATGGATAGGTGATTGGATGGATGGATGGATAGATGGATTGGATGGTTGGGTGGATGGGTGGTTGGTTGGTAAGGAAAACTTAAACACTACTCCACCCATCAACAGGGTTCCCTAAAACCCAGAGACTTCCCACAGAGAGGAAGGAGTCAGCCTGGAGCCATCTTCCCCTGTTAAGAACAAGAGGAAAGAGTAACGAGAGGTGGCACCTCACCAAGCTGGCTCCCAGGTTCCCAGGTGACAGAGAGGCTGCGTCTCCTTGGGGCTGAGACTTGTCATTCTGGCTCAAAGACTGCCATCTGATGGGCTTTCTGGGAAAGCATTTTTAAGTGGGTGGTAAATGTCTCCCCTGTGCCTACAGCAGGAATTACTTCACTGAGACCATCTCTCTTTACCAGCTTCTGGCCAGCAGGTGGGAACCGGGGCTGGACATGGCGAGCTGGTGGTGGTGACTAAGGACATGGCTAAGGGGAGCTCTCAGAGGAAGCAGATGCAGGGGCCTGGGGACCCAGGGCCCAGGGAAGCTCCACAGGACATGTCTAGGTGTGGGAATGCTTTGAGTGTAGCCACTGGGCCAGTCCATGGAGAGCAGAACCCTGGCGCAGGGAAAATCCTAGAACACCTGTCTGCCTCTTAGTCTCGGACCTCCCCCCCCGACCCCCCATTTTCTTCCCCTAGCCCTTCCTCTTCCACCCTTGCTAACCACGAAAGTCTGTTTGCTCTGGTAGGAAAATCCTTACCTTAATTCTCCCCCCATATCATCAGTGGTCTCATACAATATTTGTCCTTGAAGATTCACTAATTTCACTCGGCAGAAGCGCCCCCTCCCCAGGAGAAACCAGATCTCGTTCACGTACTGTAAATGTATGTGCACAGATCCTAAGTGTACAGCACAGGCGGCGTAGTGGGTCACGAGTTGGGCTGCCACTGCAAGGTGAGCAGTTCTAAACCAGCTGCCGCTCCGCAGGAGAAAGACGAGGCTGTCTCCTCCCATGATGAGGTTCCGTCTCGGGAACCCACATGGGCAGTTCGAGTCTGTCCTGGAGGGTCACTGTGAGGTGGAGTCCACTCAAGGGCAGTGGCTGGGGCCGCTAAGGATGTATCTAGCACGGCAGGTCTGACAAGGTGAAGCCTCAACTTCTAGATGAAAAACTCGAGCGGTTCTCAAGAAGCCCCCTCATGCTTTTCCAAGCCAAAGACAGCCGCTGTCCTAAACTTGGTCATCATAGACTACCCCAGCCCAAAGTCGCGTGCAGACAACACACGAGGAAAGCCACGTGCCCTGGAGTTGACTTTGGAGACTGCTCTGAGTGTGTGTGTGTGTGTGTGTGTGGGGGGGGCAACAGCATCGGTGTCTGTGCAGCCCAAGGGGTCTAAGAGGAGAAGTTGGGGCCTCAGTGAGGGGACTGATAGCGCTGGCTGGTTGCCATTTTCTTGTTTCATTTTTTTCTAACCTCCTTGCAAAGAGGAAGGCCCTCAAAGAGATGGCTCGACCCAGGGGCTGCAACAATGGGATCAAGAGTAGGAACAATTGTGAGAATGGTGCAAGACCAGGTAGTGTTTCAGTCTGTTGTGTGGAGAGGGCCACTGTGGGTTAGAACAGGCCCTAGCAGGAAAATTGACATCCACATCATCATTAGCAGCATCAACATAATCAGCAACAGTAGCATTATCAACAACAACATCATCGTCAGCAACAGCACCATCATTGAAGATGCACTGATTTCACGCATCAACATTATCAACAGCAACCGCAACAGTAACAACAACATCAACAATATCAACCTCATCATCAGCATCAGCAACATCATCATCATCAGTATCAACATCAACATCAACATCATCAGCATCAACAACAACATCATCATCCACAACAATAACAACAGCATTCTCATAATCCACATCATCATCAACAACATCATCGATGTCAACAACATCATCGTCAGCAACAGCACCATCATTGAAGATGCACTGATTTCACTCATCAACATTATCAACAGCAACAACAACATCAGCCGCAACAATAACAACAACATCAACAATATCAACATCATCATCAGCAACAGCAACATCACCATCACCATCAACATCATCATCATCAGTCTCAACATCAACATCATCATCCACAACAATAACAACAGCATTCTCATAATCCATATCATCATCAACAACATCATCAACGTCAACAACATCATCATCAGCAACAGCACCATCATTGAAGATGCACTGATTTCACGCATCAACATTATCAACATCAACAACAACATCAGCCGCAACAATAACAACAACATCATCAACAATGTCAGCAATATCAACATCATCATCGGCAACAGCAACATCATCAACATCAACATCATCAGCATTAACAACAATGTCATCATCCACAACAATAACAACAGCATTCTCATAATCAACATCATCATCAACAACATCATCATCAGCAACAACATCAGCAGCAGCAACAACACCATCATTGAAGATGCACTAATTTCACTCATTAACATTATCAACATCAACCGCAACAATAACAACAACATCATCATCAGTATCAACATCAACTTCATCATCAACATCATCATCATCAGTATCAACATCAACATCATCATCAACATCATCACCATCAGTATCAACATCAACATCATCATCAACATCATCATCATCAATATCAACATCAGCATCATCATCAACATCATCATCATCAGTATCAACATCATCATCATCAGTATCAACATCAACATCATCAGCATCAACAACATCATCGTCAGCAACAGCACCATCATTGAAGATGCACTAATTTCACTCATCAACATTATCAACATCAGCCGCAACAATAACAACAACATCATCAACAACATCAGCAATATCAACATCATCATCAGCAACAGCAACATCACCATTACCATCAACATCATCATCATCATCAGTATCAACATCAACATCATCAGCAGCAACAGCACCATCATTGAAGATGCACTGATTTCACTCATCAACATTATCAATAGCAACAACAACATCAGCAATATCAACATCATCATCAGCAACAGCAACATCACCATCACCATCAACACCATCATCACCATCACCATCAACATCAACATCATCAGCAGCAACAACAATATCATCATCCACAACAATAACAACAGCATTCTCATAATCCACATCATCATCAACAACATGATCAACATCAACCATCAACATCAACAACATCATCGATATCAACAACATCGACATCATCATCGGCAACAGCCACATCATCAACATCAACAACATCATCATCATCAGTATCAACATCAACATCATCATCATCAACAACATCATCATCCACAACAATAAAAATAGCATTCTCATAATCCACATCATCATCAACAACATCATCAGCAGCAACAATACCATCATTGAAGATGCACTAATTTCACTCATCAACATTATCAACATCAACAACAACATCAGCCGCAACAATAACAACAACATCATCAACAACGTCAGCAATATCAACATCATCATTAGCAACAGCAACATCATCAGCATCAACAACAACATCATCATCCACAACAATAACAACAGCATTCTCATAATCCACATCATCATCAACAACATCAACATCAACCATCAACATCAACATCATCGATATCAACAGCATCATCATCCACAACAATAACAACAGCATCATCAACAACAGCAACATCATCAACACCAGCAACATCATCATCGACAGCAGCAACATCAGCATCATCATCGACAGCAGCAGCATCAACAGCAATATCATCAACATCAGCAGCAACATCATCAATATCAACAGCATCGATAACAATAGCAATAACATCACCAGCCACAACACCAGCGTCATCATCAACAATATCATCATCATCATCATCAACATCAACATCGTCATCCACAACAATGACAACAGCACAGCAGCATCAACATCACCATCATCAATATCACCATCAATATCAACATCATCATCATCATCATCAACCACAGCAACAGCATCAACAACGTTGTCATCCGCAACAGCAACAGCATCATCAGCAACAGCAACAGCATCAACGGCAACATCGTCACCCGCTACAATAACAACATCGCCATCAACAGCATCAGCAGGGTTCTTGCAGCAGACCTTCCTTGAGACTCAGCATCTTCGCCAGAGTGACTGCAGCTCCCGCCTTGCACAAGATGCTATTGTGTTCAGCTTCTGGTTCAGAAACCTTCATTAACGAGCGCCCTTTCACTCTAATGAACGCTTTGGTTGGAACAATCCATGACCAGTGACTGCGCCCTTCCCTCTCAAGTTATAGCCCTGACCTCAAGGCTAAGACGGAGCAGAGGTGCAGTGTCTGACGATCATGAAGGCGTTCAACTGCGGTCATGTAGCCGACTCTGGCCCATGGTGACCCCCCGGGGGTCAGCGGAGAACTGTGCGATGGAGGAGAATTTCCAGTGGCTGATTTGGGGAGGTAGGTTGCCGGAGCTTTCCTCTGAGCTGCCTCTGGGTGGACTTGCCCGGTCAGTCTTGGTGAGTAGCTGAGTGCACAAACCGTGGCCTCACTCTGGGACCTCCTGGGTCCCCCAAACAACTCAAAAGGAACCCTCTGTCAGAAAAGACACTTTCTGGGGGACAGTGGGATCGATTGGCCTCTTAGCCTCACCTCCCCTTCCACTTAGCTGGGAGACAGTCACTCCAGAGACTAGGTGCTCCCATGGGCAGAGGTGGGTGGCCTGCAGGGATTCAGGGGTCAGGAGCTGAGAGCAGAGGCACCAGCTGCTGGGAGCATGTGAATAAATTGCTTTGGGGAAGGGGAGAGCCAGAGAACGAAAGGGGTCTCCTCCGCTCTGTGGACAAAACAGGCAGTGTAGAGTCCGGCTAAGGCTGACAAACCACTAACGCTTCATGGCTCCTACTTAGCCAGGTAGTATAGCAGTTACATGTGGGACTTCTCACTGCAAGGTCAACAGTTCGAAACCACCAGCTGCCCCTCTGGAAAAAAGTGAGGCTTTCTACTCATAAAGAATCAAACAGTTTTGGAAACCCACGGGGGCACTTCTATCCCGTCCTAAAGGGTTGTCATTAGCTGGGGACCCTGGTGACACGGTGGTTAGGCACTGGGCCGCTCACGCAAGGTCAGCGTGCTCTGTGGGAGAAAGAAGAGGCTTTTCTACTTGCTTAAAGAGTTACCGTCTCAGAAAGTCACAGGGGCAGCTCTCCCCTGTGGTGTAAGGTGACGTGGACTCCGCAGCGGCTGTTTTTTTGGGAAGACAACGGACGTTAAAGAAACAGGGTCAGAGAGAGGCTCAGTGGGGTGCCCGGGCCCATGGCTGCCTGGAGACGGAGCCGAGCTTTACACGCTGCCGGTCTGCTTGTATCCTTTCCTGTGTCTGAGCTCTGCGGCCTCTCCTGTGCCCTGCACACAGAGCCAGGAGCTGCTGAAGATGCTGGAGCGATGGAGCCAGCCGGGCAGAGGAGTAGGGGACAGAGCTGCAGGGGGTGCAGGGTCTCTCACAGACCTTACACGGGGCCCTGGGGAATCCTGCTCTAGCCAGGCCCCAGTCAGGGGGAGACACCAGCTGACCTCTGGTGAGTCTGTGGGGTAGCCGTGGGGAGTATCTGACACTTTCAGAGACGGTCTTCCGCCCTTTCCTGGCCTGGGCCTGGCAGACTGGGCAGTGTGTTGGATGAGTTCTGAGGTTTAGAAGTGTGACCCAGGAGAGCCGGGGAGACCCAGGCCTTTTGTGTGTGTTTTTTTGGGGGGGGGTCACAAGAGGGCAGGCCGAAGCACCCACGTCCCCAGAGCCCAGTAAATCGAGCTCCCTGCAGCCATGAGTCGGGCCAGGGAAGGCAGCGGGCAGAGGGTGGGGTGGTGGTGGGTGGTGGGTGGTGGGTGGGCGTGGGGGTGGGCCCTGCTCCCCCCCGTCCGCAAATTCTCATTTCCTGACTTGTGGCATCATCACTCACTCCAAATGCAGATCATAAAAATCACAATTGATGTTTCAATTAGTTATAATTTACAGAGCGATTACGTTTAATTTCTCTTTTATTGTATTTTAATGGCTTCAAATTTCTTGTTGATGAGATGGAGCCCCGTGCTCTGAAGCCAGGGGCCGTGGGGCAGGGAGGGGGGCTCTGGGTCTCCAGGGCAGGTGGGCCGGGGTAGCTGGGGGGTGGGGGTGGTCTCTTGCCGCCTCTTTGGGCCTTCCCTAGCTGGCCCACCAGCCCCATCACCTCTGTGACCTCGAAGCGCTGGTCAGCACAAAGTCTTAGAGCCTCGGGCAGGGGCCAGCGAGGTCCCTCCCCAGACTGTTGAGAAGAAGATTCTGCTAATGAACAAGGCGAATTTGCATCTTTTTAACTAAGGATGGGGGATGAGGCAGAGACCTGGGGAGGGCCTGGGTGAGGCTATGTCAGCCCCAGCCTCCACCCTGCAGTGCTGGTGGCAGAGCTAATGAGCCTGGGGCCCTTCCCTGTTTGCCTGTGGAAGACAGCATAGGGGAGGAGGTGGGGCACAGCCCAGCAGGAGGGCTGCAGTGAAAATAACGCCTTGCCTCTTAGCTGCCTTTGTGCCTGGGGGGCTCCTAGTGACTGCCCTGCACACAGGAATGAAATGCTCCCCCCCCTGCCCCCTCTCTCAAGACCCATAGCTTCTGTTGGCTGGTTTTCAGAAGATCTCCAGCCCTATCTTCCTAGTCTGGCTCAGCCTGAAAGTTCCCCTGGACCGTGCCCGGCATCCTCAACCTGCAGCAAAGCCCCTGTCATCCAGTCAGTTCCTTCTCTCGGGGAACCCAGAGGGCTGGGCAGAACTGTCTCTGTGGTTTCTTCACTGGGCAGGCGGCCTTCTCTTTCTCTTGTGGAGCAGCTGGGGGGTTCGAACCGTTGACCTTTAGCGGTTAGCAACCGCACCACCTGGGCTGCATCAGAGCCACACACAAGTCTCCTGGGACAGAAGGGTTGGGGGGGGGGGGGCCCAACTCCTGCTGGCGGAGGGGCGGGCTGGCTCTGCCTTGACTGGGATTCGAATGGCTTCTCTCACTGAAGGCCTCCTTTGTTCACCGGTGATGATGCTCAAGGAATTTTGCTTGGACTGGAGCCAGCTTGTGCTCCCTGCAACTCCCCCCAAAGGAGGGGGTGGTGCTATTGTGGAGTCACTCTGACTCACTCTCCCCCGTACCCCCCTCCCTGACACAGGGAAGCCCCATGGCTTTTCTCAGCCATTGACTCTGCAGAGAGGAACCTGGTGGTGCAGGGATTAAACACTCAGCCGTAAACAGAAATGAAGAGGTCTGTGGTAGGAACCCGCTAACGGCTCCCAGGAAGAACGTCGTGGAGGGACAGCCCTTTGGAAGGTCAAGGCTAGTTCTGCCATGCCCGTCAGGGTCTTTTTTTGGGGGACATCACTGCTTTCTGGTGGTCATGGGAACTACCCAGTTTTGCTCCTGGAGAGCTGCTGCTGGATTTGAACTGCCAAGCCCGTGGGCTGCAATCCCGCACTCAACCACTTACGCCACCGGGCCTCAGCCCTCCGTCAGGGTCTTTTTGAGCAGTAATTGATGCCCACGGGAGTGGGCAGGGGCAGTCCTTGTGGAAGCAGCTCGCTGGGCCTCTGGGTTTGAACCAAACCGACCACCTTGTTGTCAGTAGCCAAGTATTTGTCAGGTAGTGCCACCCATGGACTCGGCCGTGTGGCCTCCTTGCCCACCCCCACGCAGTGGGCAGCACCACGCAGACGGAGGGATGGGCTTTCCATGAACCTGAGCTCCAGCTGGTCAGAGATGTCTGCTCGGGCTGATTCCTGTGCTGTGGGAAGGGTCCTCTGCAGAGTCCCCTGCCCCTCCTGCAGGCCTGATGTGGTGACAGGAGTGACTCCCTCCTCCTGTGCTCTTCCAAACCTGTAGTGGGCACCCGCCTGGGCCCCACCCACTCTGCTTTGCATGGTCATCTGCACAGGGTGGGGGCGGGGTTCTTGGTGTCTGCCATCCTGTCCCCTGGTGAATGCTCACCGAAGACGTCTTGCTGTGAAGAGGCTTCTTCCACGTGGATCCCTGGCCCCGCCGAGTCCCAGGGCTGTGAGCCGAAGTCGGAGCACCGAAGTGGCACAAACTGGGGGCTGCTTTAGAGCCCCTGCTGCTGGGGACGCTGCTCCAGCTGCGACACGGACGGTCTATCGGGGAGGCGTCCGGAAGCTGGGGTCTCTCTGAGGACTGAGGTGGATGTGCACATCTGGGGAATGCTGTGTATCCCACTAAAGCCCCCCAGGACCTCTCTCTCATTTCCTGGGAGAAGCACTATCCCCCCACACCCCATCGGTGCTGGCTTCTGGTGGGAAAGCAGGGTATGTGTCTCCTTACCCCCCCTTCCACTGGCTCCACAAGGCAGCCACCTTGTAGGAGACTGTGCACAGGTCATAGGAATGGAGAAAGCTGGGCCTGGGTCTGAGCTGGCCCATCAGCTCCGCTTGTGCCTTGAGGTGAGCCCTCTGACTCGGGCTAGCTTGGAGGGGCCTCAGGCTGTTCCCTCCTCCTCCGCAAGGTGCCCCCTCACTGGTCATGACACTGAGGACACAGGGTGGGAAAGACCAGCACTGGGCAGCTGCACCAAGACTAGACTCTGTGCGTGGGCATGTGCTGGGGGTCACTGGAGGGGGACCTGATGTGATTGTCTGGAGGCCTGCCCAAGTGTCCTCTGTGGGTTTCTCCCAGCCTCCCTTCTGCAGCTCTAGGGACCTCCCTGTCCTCCCCAGGCCCCATGCAGGGCCCCCCCACTCCAGGCTGGGGAGGGCTGGCGTGGCATCCCATCATGGAGGAGCGCCCACTGATGGGGGCTGACTCAGCGCACCGAGCAGCCTGCGGAAGGTGTCGGCCACCAGGACGTGATCGGGATGGAGTCCTGCTTTGGGTGGAGACGTCCGTCCTGCCAGGAAGCACCTGCCAGGTCTTCTGGGGATGAACCCTGGTGGCACGGTGGTTAAGTGCTCGGCCCAGATCGTGGTGTCAGCATGGTGGGAGGGCATCAGTGAGGCTGCCCTACGTCTGGGGGGACTTCGTCAGGGTCTGAGTGTGGGGGGGTCAGGAGGATGTGCGGGGGGGTCATTGGAGTCTGGATGAGGGGGGCTCCATCAGGTCTGGGGGAGCTGTCAGGTGACAAGCGGCAGGAGCCTCTGCAGCCCCGGAGGGGGAGTGCACAGCAGGTGCCGGGAAGTATTTGTTGAATCAATGAATTTAGATTATTCTATGGTTCACCTGTTTATGTTCTCACAGTGATTTATGGTCCTCATGGTGTGCACACAGACACACACCACACACACAGAACACAAACACACAGGTACACACACTACATATACACACCACATACCTAGCATACACACAGCACACACACATACACACAGTCCACACACACACTATGTACATACACCACATACACAGTCCACACACACACCACACACTGTGACACACATACATACACATAGTCCACACACACTACATATACACACCACATACATAGTATACACACACAACACACACACATACACACAGTACATACATGCACTATGTACACACACCACACACACTGTGACACAGACACACACATACACACAGTACACACATACTATGTACACACACCACATACACAGTCCACACACGCACCACACACACTGTGACACAGACACATACATACCACATGCTACCACACACCCACCACACACACATAGGTACACGCACTACATGCACACCACATACTACCCCCCCAGACACACACAGCACACTCACACACAGAACACACACTCACACACACATACCATGTGCTAACACACACACACCACATACAGACACATACTGTATACACACACACACACACACACACTTCTTCCCTCCCTCCCTCCCCCCCAGGGCTGGCAGTGCTGAACAAGCCCCTGTGCCCCCGTCTGGAACCCTAAGACTCAGCTGCCCTGGTCCTCTGCCTGTGGGGGGCCCTCTCTGCAGGGGCAGCAGGTGGGTGGGGTCCTCGCTGGCTCTTGGAATCAGGCTTGACCTTAGCAGCTTATCCAAGGTGTGTTCTCCTAGGTCCCCTTCCCTCGTCACCCTAGCGATTCTGTCCTCTCCTGACAAGCTTCGGCCAATGGACCATTCCCACACAGATTCTTGACCCCTGCCATGTCGGGGCCGGAGGTGCAGGGAACTTCATGGGCAGAAAGGAGGCCAGTACAGAGGGGATAGTCAAAGGTTCCTAGTTCCCTGTCCTCCTGCTGCCTGGCTTCTGCCAGTCAAACCCCTCTCTGAGAGAAAGTGAGTTTGTGCTGCAGCTCCACACCATGACCACTAGATGCCAGTGTTTCGTAGTGAATGGGAAGGGGGGCGTCTGGGCAGGGACCAGTCCCGTCTGACCCAGGGCCCACCCTCAAGTCAAAGGAGAATCTCCTTGTAGGGTCCCTTCTTCTTAAACGCCCATTTCCTCTGCGTGTGTGAAGTGGACTAAGGTTTACAGAGTATTTCTGGTTCCCACTGTTCACCTCACAGGTCCCCCCCACCCCCATTGATGGCGCTGTCTTCAAGGAAACAGTTTCTCCACTTCCTATGGGTGGGGGGCTTCTATTCCCCTGGATTTCCCTGTCCCTCTGGACTTCCTTCCCGGGTTCCTGAGGATCTCCGAGGGATGACTGTTCTAAGGAGTGTCTGTCTGCCTTACAGATCTCTCACTGTCCCTCTCTGACCGGAGAGTCTGGCCACTTCACTGGTTTACCCCGAGTCTCCCAGCCTGTGAACGATCGCCAGGCCTCTTCTCCCAGTGTGTGCGGTGGGTTCCGACAATGGACCTTTCAGATCCCGGGGGCTGCCAGGCTCCGTCCGTCAGGGCATCAGGGTGCCTGGGCTGTGCAGGCTTTAGAGAACGGGGTCCTGGGGTCATGGGTAAGGTGTGCGTGAAGGGCCCCCTGGGTCCCAACTCCAAGTCAAGCTCACTGCAGTTGGGTCAAGGCCAACTCAGACGTAGGACAGGGAGGCAATATTCCTGGCAATTTCCAAGACGGAGACTTTGTGCCGATAGAAAGCTTTGTCTTTTCCCCAGGTAGCAGCTGGTGGTTTTGAACTGTTGACCTGGTGGTTAGCCATCCTAACACAGAAGCCACCCTGCCATCAGGGCTCCCTCAGTCTGGACAGCACTTGTGGAACTGGACAAAGAACCCAAGGGTCCTCTCTGCCAGCCTCGGTCCTCAGGAAGGGTGAGCAGACAGGTGAGTGGGAAGGGGGTGTTGGAGAGAGGGAGAATGGGAGATGAAGCCCCCAGTACCTCCCTTCTCACCTTCCATGGGGCGGGCCTCTCATGGCATCTGCCCTTGGGCGGCTGATGACCCCATGAACACCCAAGGGACCGCGCCCGTTTGTCAATTGCATACGGATGCTTGTGCTCTGCTGGGTTTCTCCCGGCTGGTTTTTGGAAGTCCCTCACCAGGTCTTTCCCCCTCTCTTAATCTGGAGGCTTCATCTGCCTTAAACTCTGCCGAAACTATGTCTGGCATCACAGACTCACCCCATGAGCACCTGAGTGGGGACTGTGCACGAGGGGTATGCCTGGGCTTCGAACCTGGAGCTCTGGCATGCAAGGTGAGCCATCTACCCGGGACCCATCCAATGCCCCAGGCTGGGGTTGGCTCCTGAACCTCCCGATGGGGTCCTACCACTGAGGACGGGGAGAGTGAAGCACTCAAGGCTCACAGCCTCTGCACACCTCCAGGGGGCGCTGGGCGGAGGTCTGTGCTGGGGTGCAGGGGGGGATGCTCTCACCTGAGCTTAGCAGGGCTAGGTGCTACCTACCATATGTCCCCCAGGAGCCCCAGCAAGTCCCATCAGGAGAGGCTGATTTATTTAGGTCAAGTGATGATCCCCTCGGCACTCCGCGCAGTCCCCTGCATGTAATAGGCTGTTCAGTAAATATTTGTCAACCGAGCGCCTCCATTAAAATGAAAACACCCTGAGGATGGGAGGAAGCGTGTTCATTTGCTAACACTTCTCCCGGAATTGGTTTATCGCACTAACTAGTGACCTAACAAGATTCTCGAGGGGGAAGAGGCAGGAGCCCAGCTGTGCTCTGAGGAGACCAGGAGGTGAGGGGCCGCCGCCGAGTGCCCGGGCAAGACCCGACTTGGCTGAGAATGTGGTCCAAGCATCCAAGGTCAGCACAAGGACATCGGGTGCCTGCTTCCAGCCAATGTGATGGGGCCTCTGTTTACAGCTCTGGAAGGCTCGCCCTGGTTCTGCAGCAAAAGAGCTCAACTCCTCACCAAGGTCCCAAAGATCCTTGATGATCTGGGGTCTTCCTGCTCCCCCAACATCAAGTCATAGCACACTCCATGCTTCCGCTGGGCTCTTCTTTGCACCCACAAAGAGGCCTGCTGTCTTTTTCCTTTGGCGCGAGCTCTGTGTCCTCTCAGCTGCCCGCCTGCTCCCCATGCCCTTTGCCTGGGAAGCGCCAGTGGATTGATCAAACTCAGTGCAGATAGCGCTTCTTCCTGGAAGGCTTCCAGGACCAACCTGGTGAGAGGCCCTCCTCCTGCTGGCTCCTCTTCAAACAGCTTCGTCAAAGAACTATCCCCAGCGAATGAAAGAGGCATGCATGCACCATGGCATGGGGAGCTCATTATGCAATGGGACCCCCCCCCCTTTGCCTGGACCAGTCTGGGCCAAGTGTGGAAAATAGAAACCATGCTAGTTATATATATATAAAATCACACAGCATTTATTTCTATCTTCAAAATCACCTTATTGTGTTTGCTGGGAAGGTTGACATAGAGACTTGGGTCTTCCCTTGAGAACTTCCGCTATATGAATGGACCGGGTGATAACATGGGCAGCACGCCCAACTGGGCACCACCATCCTCCTGCACTCCACCCAGGCTGCTCTGCTTCCGTGAATCCATCTCCCTTGCCAGCTGACATTCCCATCTTTGTATTAAAGTCGTTCTTGACCGCGTGATCTCTTTTGGGTGATAATTTTTTTTAGAGGAGTATACACTTTAGAGATGATTGTGTTAGTTTGAGTGGACTAGAGCAACAAATTCATAGACACTCATGTGTCTATCAGAAAGAACTTCATATGCAAGAGCAGTCGAATATCGAGAAAACATCACAGCCAGGTCCAGATCAAGCCCAGAAGTCTGATATTAAGCCATCTGTCTGATACCAATCTATAAAGTCTTCTTCAGACTCACGAAACACTTGCAATGATGCTGAATGCAGTCAGATCACAGGCCAGTGGGGTTGCGGTCTTGTGGATCCAGTGGCATTGCAAACATCTCAGTACTGGCAGGGTCTCCACGTGGCTCCTCCAGCTCGGGCCACTAGCATGTCAGCATGTGTTTTGTCCATAGGACTGTCTCACAGGGAGGGAGCCGAGAGAATGTCTCCCACCTCCAGTGAGGAAAATTCCCAGAATCCTCAGGAGAAAGCCATGTCCACAAAATGCCTTATTGGCTATGACCTGATTGACAGGCTAGACTCCACCCCTTACTCTTAATCCTCTGAAATTGACGAACGATTATATAACTTCCACAGTGATGTTCATCCTTTTTTCTTTTTTTTTTGAGCCAATTTGTTGTTTAATGATAAAACGACTTCAGGGTGAGTTTCCTCTTGAGGTTTGAAGAGTCTCACCGGGAGCTGGTCTGAAGGAGTCAGTCCTTCTGTGCCCATCAGTCCAGTGACTTCAACATTAAGAATCCCATGGAGGGAAGCAGCCCGGCATGGACTGGAGGACTGAAGAGGCTGAAAGAGAACATTGAGGTGGTTCCCTCGGCAGCAATGATCAGAAGAGGCCACCACTCACAGGACTGAGTCTCTGCTCTGAAGCCCCTTGTTCTCAGCAATATGTTTTGCTTTTGTTTTTTTGATGCCTGTTACCTTGGACACCTCATGATTGCACTGGCTTGTGTGCTTCTTCTGCGTGGGCTTGTGGCTTCACTGCTAGTAGGCATTTGTTTAACTTCAAGCCTTAAAGATCTCACACACTATATTCTGATAGCCGGATACCATCAGCTTTCTTCATCACATTTTCTTTTGCACCCAATGTGGTCTTCAGCGATCACATCTAGGTACATGACAGGTTATTAGAACAAAGTGTTCGTGTGCCAAGAAAGGACTTGAGCAGAGGCACAAAGTCTACCCACTTCCTCAAGGTGTTGCCATATAGATATATTTATGTAGACCAATACCTCTGTTTTTATGATTTAGCATATTTATATATGTGTACACACACCTATGTTTATACCTCTATCCATAGCTTTGCCTCCTAGATTTTATTGCAGTTGACAGCATTTGCATTCTGTTCTTTAACCATATTTATGGCATTCATATTTTATCTACAGATTGACTTAAAAAGTTGAAATCCAGTCAGCAACTTTTATTAGTTTATTAGAGGGATTTATTTGTCCGCTATTATTTATTTGTTATTATTTTTTATAGATTAAGTGCCAGCTCCGTGACAGGTCCTATTTTAGACACAGGGAATAGAGGGAGACATGCAAGGGATGAAGTCACTGTTCGCATGATCGTTATTTCCTGGTGGGAGATGACAGAAGGCCCACAAAGGGCTCCGTTGCAGAGGGAAGAAGGTGTATGGGTCCCTTGTAGCCCACTACAAGGTGAGGGGTGCAGAACCAATGAGGGACTTCTCTTTTTAATTGTCCAGTTAGTTGTTTTTGAGCACATACACAGCAGAACATAGGCCCATTCAGGTGCCTTGATTATAGGCTTTAAGCCGGGAAACCATCCACATCCTGTCTTTCTGCATTGGTGCCTCCTCCATCAACACGGATTCCCTACCATCTGAGGTTTCCATCAGATCTTCTGAGTGTGCTGTCCCATTGACCCCAGATGCCATCATTGATCCCATTGCTGTTGAGTTGATCCCATCGCTGTTGAGTTGATCCCATCACTGTTGAGTTGGTCCCATCGCTGTTGAGTTGATTCGGGTTCACGCAGGACTGAGCAGAATCCCCCACAGAATTTCCAGGACGGTGCACCGTAATGCAAGTCATCTGTCACCTCGTTCTCCTGAGAAGTGGTTCACTCTCTGCCATCGATACACTGATGGCTCACAGTGACCCTAGGTGACAGAGTAGAAGTGCCCTGGGAGTTTCCCAGACTGTGACTCTCTATGAGAGTAGAACTCCCTGACTGTCTGCCTTCCCAGGAGTGGGTGGGGCTTCTGAGCTGCTGGTCTTGCAGTCTGTAAAGGCTCCTTGAAGAGTGACGGGTGGGCACAGATGGTGGACCTACCTGTTAGTAGCAGAGTGCTTAGGCTCGGCATCACTCTCTAGAGAGCTCTCCCAAGCAACCACTCCAGAAAGTCTGGACTCTAGGAGAACGTGAAATTCTGTCCTGCATGTTGTCCCTTTGGACCATGATCTTCCTATGGAATCTTGGAGCAGAATGTTCCAGAATGGCAGCCAGGCACCATCCAGATCGCTCGGTCTCCTGGTGGAAGAGATGGTTGTTCATGGAGGCAATTAGCCACACGCTTCATATCTTCCTCCTGGTGGTCGTTGCATAACCTGTTGACAGCATGAGACGATTAAGCGTGAAGGGGTGGAGTTGAGCCTGCCAATCAGGTCGCAGCTTGATGATCTCATTTGGAGGCGTGATGGAGATAAGTAGCTCGTTGGAGGAGAGAAATACTCTCTCCCTGTGAGACAGTCCTGTTGACTAGCCGCATGGAGCTACACTGCTGAAGCCAGAGCCCTGGAGCTGAAGGAGCCACCATGAGACCCACGCTGGTGCTGAGATGCTTCCATCGCTACAGGATCCATAAGACTTTCCACCCACTGGCCTGTGATCTTCCTGTACGTGGTGTCATTGTGTGTGTTGCATGAGTCTCAAGAGGAATCTGTATATTGGCATCAGACGTATGGGCCAGTATCAGACTTGTGGGCTTGATCCAGACGGGGCTGGGATGCTTTCTTAATGTACAATTACTCTTGTATAGAAAGCTTTTTCTATACACTTACGAGTGTCCATGAATTCATTTCTCTAGTCGACCTGGACAGACACACTCCTGTACCCGCCTCTTCTTCTTCTGCGGTTGCTCCAGACAAGTAGGGACTCACTGTCCCAAGCAGTTTCTTTCTGTAGAAAGACTTCCTGGGGGAGGTGACAGTCTAGGCAAGAACTGGGAAGGCAATAGGAGAAAAGATGGTGGAGAGACAGCTGTCTGGGGAAAGACAAGAGGGAACACGGTGCATTGAAGAAGCAGAAAGAAGGCCAGCGTACTTGGAGTGGGAGAAAATAGATGTGAATGGCATCGGAGAAGTAGCAGTGGCTACATCGTCAAGAGCCATTGAAGGTTGGCGTCAGGAGCTTGCGTCTTATCAGAGGGTTGGGAAAAAGCCACTCAGGCAGGAGAATGAATTGCTCTGATGAATGAATTAAAAATCATCCCTCATTCATTGGTCCCTGAATGGAGAATGAGTTGCATAGGGAAGCTGAGAAAGCAAGGGAGAGGGTTAGGATAAACTGGGGCAACGCAGGCAAGAGATGACGACTGTCTGGTCGGGGTGGAGAGGTGGAGGAGTGGGTGGGTGGATTCCGTCTGGGACCGGGGAGCTGAGTTCACAGGATGTGATGAAGTATTGAATAGAGGGGATTGGCACGAGGGAGGAGCCTGGCATGACAGGAAGGGCTGCTTCTGCTCGAGGGAGAGCAGAGTACCCAGTGATTTCTCATCAGTCAGCGGGCGGCAGAGTCACACTCTCTTGAGTGGATGGCATCCACAGGGGCATGTCACGGGATCTGGGCAGTTGGGTGGAAGAGCAGGGAGGTCTGTGGAGAGGTACAGGCAGTCAAGATTTGCGCATCGTTGTCCTGGAGATGGGATGGAGAGACAGACACCTGGATGAAGTCTGTGGAAAAGGCTGAGTCCCTGGGGACTCCAGTGTTGAGAAACCAGGACGGACTTGGAAAGCGGGCGGAGCAGGTGGAGGAATCCAGGTCGGGCAAGGCCGGCGGGCAGACTGGACGGTGCTCTCTTGTGCTCCATAATGTTTTTCCCGGCTCCTTTTCGGAGCCAGAGCACCAGGCCTTTCTTCCTCCTCCCTCTGAGTCTGGACGTGTCAAAGAAACCCGTCGAGACCACGCATGACACGGCAAAGAACATCCTAGCAAAACGTGTGTCAGACGCATCCTCGGGAAAGAACAATGGCTGGAAGGGGGTGGGGACGGGGGTGTTGGCATGTCGTGAGGTCGAAGGTCAGCAAGGGACGCCCTCGGTGAGGTGGATCAGCACCACAGAGGCAGCCAGGGTGTCTCACGGGCTGGAGAGGGCGAGGAAGATGCAGAGTTCCCCAGACACTGTGTCCTGTGAAATCAGCACTCAGGAGCTCCCTTCCTGCCCTACACTCCCCGGCCAGCCCGGTTGGGAAGATGCTCTTGTGAAAGAAGAAGGCGCAGATGAGGACAAGTCTGCGTTTGGGGTATTCTGGAAGCCGGCCTGAATCTCCCTCCCTGGCTTCTCCGAAATGCCTCTGTGTGTGTGTGTGTGTGTGTGTGTCTGCTGCTTGTGACCGAGAGCCCAGACAAGTTTAATGCCATTCCCTCCCTTCCCCACATGATGAAACGGAGTCCTCTGGAGGTTAAGTAACTCGTGGAGCTACTCAGCCAGCAGCGGCGGCTCTTGGAGGGAAGCCAGGTGTGTGGGCCTGGGAAGCTGACTCTTCTCCGCGGGATGCTTTCTGCCCGAGCCCCAGACACCGCGGTTCTTCCTGACCCGACCCCTGCCTGCTGGGGTCTGTGTGCAGTCACGCCAGGCACGCAACTCAGGACTCGACATACATCCAACAACCTCCAACTCCTGCCCCTGTCTATGCGCGGGGATCCCTCGGCCTGAAGGAGAAACGGCCATCTGGCCGAGAAGCAACAAAGCCCACCTGGAAGAAGCACGCTAGCCTGATCACGCTAGTGTGATCATGAGGTGTCGGTAGGAATCAGGGATCAGGCATCAAAGAACAAAAGACCATATCACTGTGAATGAGGGGGAGTGCGGAGTGGAGACCCGAAGCTCATCTGTAGGCAACTGGACACCCCCTTATAGAAGGGTCTCTGGGAGCAGACAAACATGTCAGGGTGCAGTGTAGCACCAATGGAACACACCGCTTTCCTCTAGTTCTTTAATGCTTCCTCACCCTCATCCCCCCACCCCAATTCTACCTTACAGATCCGGCTAGGCCAGAGGATGGACATTGGTGCAGATAGGAACCGGAAACAGGGGATCCAGGACAGATGATCCCTCAGGACCAGTGGTGAGAGAGGCAATACTCAGAGGGTGGAGGGAAGGTGGGGTTGAAAGGGGGGAACAGATCTCAAGGCTCTACATATAACTCCTTCCCTTGGGGATGGACAACAGAAAAGTGGGTGAAGGGAGATGTTGGACAGTGTAAGACATGGCACAACGATAATCATAATTTATCAAGGGTTCCTGAGGGAGGGAGGGGTAAAAATGAGGAGCTGATACCAAGCGCTCAAGTAGAAAGCCAATGTTTTGAGAATGATGATGGCAACAAATGTACAAATGTGCTTGACACGATGGATGGATGGATGGATGGTGATAAGAGTTGCTTGAGCCTCCAATATAATGATCAAAAGGAATTATGGTCACCATCACAGAGCCCCCTTGCATTCCTGGGCCACTGCTCACAGTCTCGTTAGCTGAGTGGGGGGTGATGGAGGTGTGGGGAGGCATGAGTGAGGATAAAAGGGTGCAGAGGGAGGGGTTGGCATGCAGGTGGTGCAGAGAGAACGGAAGGTGTGAGAGAAGGGGGGAGTCAGGAGACGACTGGAGGGGAAGCCCGTGAGACGTGGCATTCCAACAGGAAGCAGCCAGGTCCACGTGCCTCTCCCGGCTCATCAGCATGGCCTCTCTCTCTGGTCCACCAAGACCGGAGCAGGCGTGCTCAAGAGGGGATTGGACCTTGTGACCTCACAGATTCTACTTTCCCTAACTTCCCACTGCACCCTCCAAGCTTGCTAACCTGGACCCTGGTCCAGCTGGGGCCGGTGCCTGCCATCTCCTTACCCGGCTTTGGGGGCACTCTAGCCCTGGAGGGCTACACCCCAACCTTCCCCAGAACCCATGGCCGTTGCATGGAATCAGACTTATGGAGACCCCAGGGCCGTGCTGTGCGGCTGTGTGTTTTGGGAGGGGAGTTGCAGCTCGTTCTTTCCAGGTGAGGATGGTCTTGAACCTCCTCCGGCCTCTGGGTTAGCAACCAAGTGTGTGGGCTACCAGGGACTCGAGACCTGAGCCTTGCTGCCTGTTTTCCGTGCCTCCCACACTCCACCTCAGCTCCCTCTGGGCAACTCCCCTCCCTCCCTCCAACCTCCTGCCAAAGTCTCCCATTAGCTGAATTCTGGGAATGCCATGATCTGTCCTCTTGGGATACAGACCAGGGCCGGGGGAGGACAGAGATGGAGTTGAGGGCAAAGAGGTGCAGACTAGCCACCCCATCCGTGTGTCTTCCCCGCCGCCTCTCCCATGAACAACCTTTCAACCACCAGCTGCTCAGTCAGAGCTGGGGAGGCAGCTTATTCCACCCGTGCCCACCTCAGCTTGCTCAGCAAGTTCCCTGAGGGTGGGCTCCAAGAACATATGCAGTCCTCCTTTTATCTTCTCCTCTGCCATCCCCTTGGGCCCCGACAGCAGCCTCTATGGGGGTCGCCTGTCCTTTCTGACCCAGTCGCCACCAGCCACCACAAGATGCTTCTCCAACACAAGCCTTCGGTGATGAACCATGCAAACCGAACCCAACTCTCTGCCCCAGAGTCCATGCCGACGCAGAGTAGGTAGGACAGGCTGGGACGATCCTGTGGGTTTCCAAGATGGTGGTAAATAGCTCGCGATGGGAAAACCCTGTCTTTCTCCCACTGAGAACCTGGCGGCTTTGAACTGCTGACCTTGCAGATCGAAACCTAATTCTTAACCAGGATACCACCAGGACACCTGATGACCCATCCCCAGACCCCAACCAAGCTTCCTGCCCTCGAGTCGGCATCGGTGACCCCTGTGGGATTCTGAGGCAGTGTCTGTGTCTGGGAGCAGAAAACTCCGTCTTTCTTCTTCAGAGCGGCAGGTGGTTTTGAACTGCGGACCATGGGGATGGCTGCAGCCCCGTGTAACTACTGCACCCCCGGGGCTCAGCAGCCCTCAACTCCAAATCCTTGTGCGGGCCTAGCCACAGACCTGAGTGCTGGGCAGAATTTTTCTAATTCCCAGACCTTTGCTGCACTGTCTCCCTTCCTGGATCGTGGTCAACTCCCCCCGCCCCCTCCCGTCCCATCTTTCAGGTTTCAGCTACCCCGTCACCCCTTCAAGCCCACTTTTGTTCGTCTCCCTCTGTTTCTCTCTCCCAACACCTGGGGAGTCTCTTCCCCGTCCGAGGCACAAGCTGTGACGACAGCACCAGTACTCCGGCTGTCCTGCTGTCCAGCTCCTGGACACGGCTGGGTCTGGCTCATTGACTTTCTGTGCTGCCCACTCTTCTCTCCGGGCCCAGGCTGCAGTTGGCATCCCCCTCCCCTCCCCCCAGTGTGGCTGGAGGCAAGGGGCGGGGGAGCGGGGCGGAGGGCAGCCACGGCCCAGCAGGCCTCAGAGCACCCCTGAGAAAGAAGAAAGCAACACTCCCATGGCGGCCACGGGTCGGAGGCCTGGGCTTTGGGACCCGTGGGAGCCTCCAGCATTGGAGTGTTTGCAAATCTCGCTCTCTGGCCCCTCCCACACCCTGGCTCGAGGTGGGAAGGTGCTAAATACGGCCAACTTGGCATTGTCTCTGGTCCTCTGATTACCAGGTACTTAGGCTGGCATTACGCAGCCAGTGTGACGAGCTGTAATTGCACGTTTCCCACGGTTATTTTTTCCCCGTGGAAAACAAAGTGATACCTGTAATTTCTCCCAAGATATGCTCCGGTCTACCAAGTCAAGGCCCCGCTCAGTGACCCTCCTGACCCAGGAAACACAGCCTCCCCTGTCCCTCTCTGGGCGAGTGGGGGGCTTGCCGCGCTTCGAGACTCTGTGTCTTGGTCTTGGCATTACCACCAATGTGCTGGATGCCGCTCCCTTTGCCCGTGGGGACACGGATGGCGTGTGAAGCATGTGCGGAGGTGGGGAAGGCCGGGACACAACTCCGCTGGAGTTCCAAGGAGGAACTGGCCGGCGTCGTGGTGGCCTGAGCACGTAGGGTGGGGCAATCAGGAGTCCCAGGGGCCAGCTGAGGGGGAGTCACAGAGAAGGCCATCCCGGTCACTTCAGGACACAGCCAGAGCGGCTACTTAGGAGCGAGACTGGCGAGACTTTGTCTGCTGTGCTGCTGTGTGGTCAGGAGAGACGGGTCTTTGGAGAAGGACAGTGTGCTCCACTGAGGAGAAGGGCAGCGGGGATCAGGGAGCTAGCCACTCATCAAGAAGGATGGACGTGGTGGCTATGGCGATGGGCTCATGCTCAGAACGAGTAGCTCAAGGCCCCTGATGACGATGACAACTGCTGACGTGCTTAAGGGCTAAGCTCCGACCAATGGGGAGGACAGTGTGCAGCAGACTCCAGGCTGCGCAAAGGGCTAGGGCTGGAATGTTCTTTCCCTCCGTGTCATGACTTCCCTATTGTTGAGGCCAGACGCAGCCATGTGCACCCCCACCGAGCAGTTTCCACGTGGGCAGTGCAGCCACGGGGGCCACGTTGGACAGTGCAGCCACGGGAGCCACGTTGGGCAGTGCAGCCACGGGGGCCACGTTCTCTCAGCCGTGCCATTGGTCTCACGCCCCTTCTCCCAATTGTTCGTCCCCTCTCTCTCCCCATGCCTCTGCGCTCCCTGCCCCCCAAGGCTGCTGTCAACTGGATGGTCTAGAGCAGGGACCTCAAACTTTTTAAACAGGGGGCCGGTTCGCTGTCCCTCAGACCGTGGGAGGGCTGGACTATAGTTAAGAACAAAAACAAAAACGATGAGCAAATTCACTGTGGGCCCGGGATGAGTTGGCTGCTAAGCAGGACAGGCAGTGGTGGCAAAAACACCCGGTGGGCTGGATAAAGGTCCTTGGTGGGCCGCATGTGGCCTGTGGATCCTAGTTTGAGGACTCCTGCTCTATAGAGAGACTTGAAAGAGTACATGGCTCAAGTCAGGCATTTCTCCACCTGTTAAGTGAAACTATTGTTGTTGTTTTTTAAAAAAATATCATTTTAGAATCTTCGCATTGTGAACGGGGTGAGTGTGAGCAGAGCAGACTGCTGGCTTTACTTGTAACAGCTCACACACGTCTGGCTCCAGCCCATGCACTGCCATCCCTCCATGCACAGCTTCTCCCTGTTTCCTGTTTCCATAGCTCCTTCATTCCTACCGCTCTGAACTCTGTCCCCGGGTGGGTGACCCCGTTTGATCATAAAGGACCGATTATTCTTCCAAGATCAGACAAGATCCAGTGCATTCAGGATAGTATGGCCGTAGACATAGGACCGATTATTCTAACACAGAGGTGAGATCAGTTCTCAGGTGAAAGACAACTCAGGGTGACTAGGGTATTGGGGGTATCACGAGTCTCTGACCAGGGAGCCCAGTCTCTCTTACAACTCTGGGGTTTGCTCCACCTTTTTCTCTCACTCTATCCCAGTTCTGATCACCCAGGTCCAACGACTGATTTCCTTGAGGTGTTTGGTTATATTTAAGAAGCTTTTATGGCTGAGCCCTGGTGGCGTAGTGGTTGAGTGCGGGACTGCAGCCCACTGGGTTGGTGGTTCAAATCCAGCAGCAGCTCTCCAGGAGCAAGGCTGGACCTCCTACTTCCACCCCAGGGCGCGATGCCCACAAAAAAGGGAAGTTTTTATAATGTAGCTCCCTGTAGGCTCCAGCCCATTCATGGATTATCTTAGGATGGCTTCTTAGAGAAGGAAAACTCGTGGTGTTTATATGTTTGTGTTTGTGTACAGACACACACACACGCATTTAAAACCATATCAAGAGAACAGCTCCATAGTTGTGGAAGCAGATGCATTCCAGGCTTGTGTGTCAGGTGTTACACTGAAGACTTATCTTGACTTGAGGAGCTGTCGGGACTGGTGACCTCCAGATTGGCAGGAAGGCTCGTGGCTGCAGAGGAGAATAGATCCAAGGTTGGCAGGTGAGATGGCAAGCCTGATGACTCCCAGGGCCAGCAGGCACCACGGCAGACTATCGGCTCCAGTCCAAGGAACTGGAGGCCAACCAGCCAGATGCAGTATTCAGAACCAGTCAAAAGCCAGCGAGCTTTTCCACAGCGCTCTCTTATATAGGAAGCAGACCACGCCCCCCCCCCCCCCCATCCTTTCAATCCCTGGGTTACTCACAGCAGATCTCGTTATGGAGGTGAATGCGTTGTGCTAAATCTCCTGGTTATGAGGGATTGCTCGGTCTTAACTGTCAGACTACTGAGAACCCTGCCTCGGTTGATGTGACACAGGGGCCTGACACAGGTGTATTGGCAGCAAAGGTAAAAGACACATCTACAGGCATCCTCTGCCTATTGTCTGGTTTTAAGAAAACTTTGGGGAACAATTTTGGTTTCAGGTTTAAAGATGATGTCAGAATTTCAGGATTAGGGATTTGTCCAGGGCCCAGGGTTCCCAAAAGCTGGAATCCTAGAAGCCTTTGAAATCTCTCTCTATATCATCCCGTTTGAGATCAGGGTCCCCAGAAACTGTGGTCTTCTAGCACACCTCAAAGGGCATTGCAGTTGTCTCTGCTCCTTGGAAGTGACTTCTTGGGCATCCTGAGGGATGGGGGAGGATGTTGGATCCATCGAAGGATACAAGTGTAAGCTCCCTACAGACCACCCACCTCGGAGCCTCCCATCTCATGCCCCTCTCCAGGCAGCAGCACGCAGACCCCATGAAGCCCTCGATGTGGTGGATGGGAGAAGTGGGACACCCATTGGGGTGGTTAGACTCCATGGCGGAGCCTCTGCTGTTGGCAGGGAGGAGGGGAAGCTGCCTGAGAAGGTTCCAGAGAGAAGGAAGCAGGGAGGAGTTGCGAGGTGGAGGTCAGCACCGAAGAGGCAAGCTGAGTTCTGTGCTTGCCGACTCCCTTCCCCTTCTTCTCCCCGAAAGGCTCTGTGGTTCCATCAAGTTTTGGTTGAAAGGTATAATTTTGCTGGGCTGCCTGCCGCTCTGTGGTGCGGCTGTACTTGTATTTCACGGGTAGATATCTGGGGTGCTCCCACTCCTTAAACGCTGTCGTGTGAACCCCCTTTGCCCTTCCTTCCAACCCCTGTGCCCCCTACAGGGAGCCCTCACCCGGGGGGAGATTAGGGAAGGCGGGCTTCCTCTTTGGGGTCTCTAGTCCTTCTTGGTTCTCAGACTCATCGTCTCTGGGGACATCCGGGAGGATGGGATGTGCATTCAGGGGGGCAGGGCACCTCTCTGAAGCCGAAGAAGCCCCCCAGGCTCAGGGAAGCGGCCTGGATTCCCAACAGCTATGGACTCATCATCGCCCGAGAGCCCAAATAGAAAGCAATCCCCACGGCACAGTGTGGGCCTGCGCTGGGTGGCGGGGGTGTCTATGCCAGGGACAATGGCTTCATTAGGAGGCCCTAATGAAACAGAGATCCTGCAAGGCGGATGTTAATTGCAACCCAAAGCGCGAGCATTTCTGGGATGATGAGAAAATTGCCGCAGGAGAAGCCAGAGTCAGCAGAGGCGAGGAGCCCCCAAGCCCCATCCCCGGGCTCATTTCCCCCTAGACCAGGCCCCAGAACTTCCAGGACTCCAAGGGCTGCGGAATGTACAGGAACCCCACAGGCCTGCTCTGGGGAAAGGTGGGGTCCCAGGAGAATGTGGTATCCAAGGAGGATGCTGGTTTTGCTCCGTGGCCCCCACCAAGCTCAGGAAGGCCTTGGGTTGGAGAGAGAAAGAACAGAGACGGACACGGGTTATCAAGTCCCAGGCTTTCCTGGGAAGAGAATGCAGCCCTGAGATTGACATCGGGGAGAAGATACCCTCCGGGAGGGGACTTGTGACCAGGGTTGAGAAAGCATCCTGTCTCCTCCTGATCCACAAGTTAGAAGGCAAAGGGTGACGTGGCCTCTGACCCGACACACCAGAGGCTTTGGCGCGCCAGGGAAGGTGTGCGGGTGGAGGGGGTCTGTGAGCCAGGGACACCAGAGGGAGACGTTTGTAGTGTCCTGGCGCTGTCCCACACGCAGCTGGACCCAGGACGCTGGGGGAGACCGTGGTCTATTTCATTCCTCTCCGCCCAGATGCGGTGCCTCCAACCACGGCTGGTCTCACTCACAGGGCGTTCACGGGCGGGGCTGTGGAAGTCGGTCAGTAGCCCTCTCTTCCCGGCCAGTCTTCCTCTGGAAGAAATGTGCCCGTCTGGGGTGGCCCACTTGGCATTTGAAATACCGGGCCATAGACCTTGAGCCAGAGGCTCCTCAGAGGCAAGGTTGGCAAGTTTGATCCACTGACCTGCCATCAGAAAAGACCGATGGCTGACAGGACTCCGTGCCGGTAGTACAGAGAGAAACGCCCAGTGCGAGGGATGGATTGACTCCGCGTCACAGCGCCGGGACAAAGGTCCCAGTGATCGCCAAGATGAGGCAGAACTGGGTTGAGCTCATCTGGTCACACATCGGGCTGCCGTGCCGTGAATATTTGCCGACTAGCGATCACCACAACGTCCCTGAAGAGAGGTTCCCGGGGTGGGGGTCGGGGGGGACCGGGGATGGGCACACAGAGCGGGACCCATGGAGGAGGGAGAGCGACTTGCTTTTCTTACTAATGGCCCACTGTGTGCAGGTCTTCACAGAAGCTTCGGGCACCCATTGTGCTCATGAAATCGCTCAGGGTGTCTGAGGTGATCAAGCCGAGAGCAGGCGCTGCCCTCGTTGTGGAGTTCAAACTCTACTGGGGCCCTGGACATGATCAAGAACACAGGCGACAGGTCCCAAGGAAGGAGCCCTGGTGATGCAGTTGCTAAGCACAGTGCTGCTAACTGGAAGGTTGGGGGTTTGAACCCACCCGTAGCTTCATGGAAGAAAGAAAGATGTGGCACTGTGTTCCTTTAAGGATCGCAGCCTCGGAAACCCTCTGGGAATGGTCCTACTTCCTCGTCCTGTGGAGTCTCTGCGAATTGATATGGACGCTCTGGCAGTTACATAACTCCCCTGTCAATGTGCAAAGGGGTGGAGTCTAGCCTGTCAATCAATCAGGCCATAGACAGTGAGGCCTCTGTGGGGCACGTTCTTCTCTGGAGGATTCTGGGAAGTCCTGTATTCTGGGAACTCCCTGGAGGTGGGAGACACTCTCTGTGCTTCGTCTTCCTGTGAGACATTTCTATTGACAAGTCACAGGGAGCCAGAGTCCTGGAGCTGGAGGAGCCACGTGGAGACCCCTGCCAGTGCTGAGATGCTTCCACCACTGGATCCACAAGACGTTCCCCCACTGATCTTCCTGCATTTGGCATCCTTGTAGCTGTTGCATGAGTCTGAAGAGGAAAGTATAGACTGGGATCAGACAGGTGGACTCATATCGGACTTACAGACTTGCTCTGGACGGGGTGGGGCTGGTTTCTTAACTGTACAATTTCTCTTTGATATCACGTTCTTTCTTATACACGTCTGAGTGACTATGGATTTGTTTCTCTAGTCCAGCCGGACTAACGCAGGCTCAGGGGGACCCGGCAATAACATGCTGAGAGGTGATCAGGATGTTGGAAAAAGTGCATACGGCAGAGGCAGAGGCAGAGTGGGCTGGGGCTCCTGGGCAGGGGTGGGGGTGGGGGGAGTCTGAAGTCCTGGGGAAGGTGTTCAGAGAGGAACTAGTGGGAAGATGAGATGGGAACAGCCTTTGAAGGGGGCGGAGTCCAACCTGACTGTGTGTGTCTGTGTCCCAGAATGGGCACCCACCGGAGGGGCGGGAAGAATAGTCACTTGCTGTCTCCTGGTTCTGGGGGCTAGGCGCCCACATTTCATCCTGCAGGCAGGGCCCCGTGCCCTCCTATGGCTCGAGGGAAGATGTCTGCTTATCTCTCCTGCCTTCTGGTGGCTGCTGTGGGTGTGAGGAGCCGTCTGGACTGCCCTCACCCGGCGCGGCCCCACGCACGGCGGAGCGAGACACTGCCGGATCCTGCACCATCCTCACCATGGTTCCTGGCCTTGAGCCCCTGTGTCCATCCATCTCTTCGATGGCTGCCCCCTGCCCCCCGCCCTGCCACTTGTCCCAGCCTCTCCTCCTTCTCCAGGCCCTGGTCTCTCCCAGCAACACGTCCCCAGTATGGGAGACAAAGGAGCCCTCTGGTCTTTCCTCTTCCAACACAGATGGGCTTGTGACTTTTCATAGTCTTCTCCAGGACCGCAGTTCAGAGGCAGCGCCGTCTCCACAGCCTGCCTTAAGCAGTGTCCAGCTTTCACGAGCAGAGGAAGCAACGGCAGGGACCAAGGTCTGTTTTGGCTTTGGGCTGCAGGGTCACTCTGTGATCACATGACGATCTCCTTTCTCTCTCTCTCTCTCACTCTCTTTCTCTGTGTGCATGTTTCATCTCCTCTTTGATAAGGCACCGCTCTGAAGGGGCTGGGACTCACCCTGCATGCACTCGCACTTACTGATAGCATCAACGGAGGAACGGGCTTTTACAAAACCGACGACGGACATCCTTGTTTGCCATGGCTGTGCGCTAAATTAGGTTTATGTAACATGCTGGGGTGGCCTTGGAGGTCCGCAGCCCTGGTGCATAGCTGCTATTGTTCCCTCAAACCATAGAACCCCTTTCTCTCACTGGGGGCGTGGAGAATTGAGCCTGGTCTGCTGCTGCCGGGGGGGGGGGGCCTGTTGTGCATGTAAGCCTCCTTCCTAGACTCGCTGCCAGTCAGAGTGAACCACCTACTTCTTTGGTCTCAAAGGGCCTTGGGTAAGTTTCCAGCTCCACTTCCATGCCAATCCACATGTGTTCAAAGACCCTGGCTCCAAACGAGGTCATTTCCATGGGACTTGGGATTCCACGAAGGGGTCAGGACACATGGTTCAGCCCATATCCCTGTATAAGCTCATTGCGGCAGGCTCATCCTGAGTTTTTGCCCAGTTAATTAGGCACCCTCTCCCCGGCCCTCCCTGCCCTCCTCAGTCAGGCCCCACCGGACAAACTCTCAGGCCTCTGTCGGTTGATGGTGAGTTCCCTGTCTGGGGGACCTGCGGTGGCCCCAGAAACCTGGGACAGAGATGCACTGTTTCTCAGCCCACATGACCTTGCCTGTTGCCCCAAGCCCACTGCCCTTCCTCTCACCTTTCCCCAGGAAGACCTCCCTTGCCCACCCCCCCTACCCCCCCATCATGCCTGATTTCATGTGCTCACATTCTAAAAGCTGCACTGCACTGGGGAAGTCGCCATAATCCTTTGTGTAATATCTCTGCTAGCTGCTTTAACGATCTTCTGCAAATTACCCATTTCCTAACAAACCATTAGCACCGAGAGGAGGTGGGAGGCGGGTGGGAAGGAGTGGAGGGTGGTGCGGCCGGTGCGGAGCGAGGCAGGCTGAACAGGCAGGGAGGGCTCTGCGTCCACAGCTGCTCCTCCACCACAGGTCTGGAAAGGACAGGGCACCCTGGAGTCACTCTTGGGAACAAGGACCCTTGACGAGGAAAGGAGGGGTCATCTGGTCTGTCCCTCTGAGAGACCAGGCTCCTCCACTCACCCTCCTCTGTTTGATCAGGGCAGTTCTGACCCTGGGACTACTTCCGATAGAGGAATAACCCTGTATGGAGACTTGATTTCAGGCTCGGGGTGAATGAAGGGTTTTTGCTATGCCCATTTTATGGCTGAAAAGTCATACAGGAAAGAGGTGCCTGGGCTGGGCCTGGAATCCAGCTCCTTCTGAATGCAGAGCCTGCCCATGCAGCCTCCTGCTACCTCCCACCGTGACCTGCAACCCTGCGGGGATATTGTTAGCTGTGTTAACTCAGCCCCCAACTCACAGGGACCTGACTCATAACGGAATGAGAGAGTGCCTCAGCTCAGATGGGTCCATCACCAGGCCTTTTCTCAGTCTGGAAACTGCTGAAATCTGTTCAGCAAACTTTCTGCCACAGATTTGATGCCGATGCACAGTGACCCTGCAGGACCGGGCAGAACTGCCCCTGTGAGTTTCTGAGACTCACTCTAGGGGAGTACAAAGCCCTGTCTTTCTCCCGTGGGGAGTCTGGTGGTTTCAAACTGCTGACCTTGTGATGAGCATCCTGATGGGTAACCACTATGCCAGCAAGTCTCATTCAGCATCATTCCAACACGTGAGCCTGGGCTGACCATCGGGCCCTGATTGGAGAGGGAACCTGGGTTCCCCGTACCCAGGCAGGGCATTCCACATCCTGAATGACTGTGGCCTGCATGCTCAGGTTTTTTGGAAGGATTCTGATGACCTTTCGGAGCTCAGTGACCCATGCAGGCCCTGGATAAGGTGGGTTCCACAACCTCATGACAGGATCTTCCCCCATTCCCCCCCGCCCCCTTTTTATAGGACTAGTACCACCTAGTACCTAACACCTATCTGGCAGATAAAACAGCAGACAAGGAGCACAGCCCCAAAGACCTGGTGAGAAATCCTGCGGTAGGCATCTCGTGCCCCGTCCACCCCACTGGCCTGGGCAACTCTTGGAGATGTCCGTGTCTTCTCCATCGTTGTTGGTGCCTGTGGGGGGTGCTACCCAGATATGTTTCATCTGTGAGAGTGGTTGCACAAGAAGACAGACAGAGTGAGGCCCAGGTGCTCAGAGCTTCCCGGGGACAAATAGAGCTCAGGCCCCTCTCCCCATTTGAGGTCTGAGCCCCTCTCCCACCCCGTCTTTGCATTCTCCTCCCCCAGCCTCCCTCTCGTTCCCCATTCCTTTTAAATTACAGGCATCCCCTTGCATGAAAGCTCATTTAGGCTCCATAACGGAGACGATATTTAATGTAAATGGAAACAGTAGAAGCGGAAGGATTTATGGTAATAATAACCTGCTTGTAATAACATGGAGTGGGTCACCTGCTTAAGCAACAGTGGATTAAAGAGAAGGAAATTTACCTCCCCAAAGAACAGTGTCACAGAAAACTGCACTCACGCCAAGTCCTGGTGATCTTATTAAATCCCATCGATCTTCTTCTTATATGTTCCTGTGCCAGAGGGCCTCGTCGTCCTTGGGTCATGAGGATGGCCCGTGAGAGCCTGAGCGGGCTCCACCACCGGCCTGGAGTCAGGGCCTCCTGCACCGGGGCCAGCCTGGGGCCACCTGCAGCTGGGAGGACTTCCTGTGAGGGAGCGAGGCGAATGGCTGGGGAAGCAGAAGTCATCCCCTGGATGACCATGACTCTGATGTGGAGAATCCTTCTATGCTCTGCTTCACCCCGCCTTCATTGGCCCATGTCTTTATGGCGGGGATTGTCATTAAAAAAAAAAAAAAAAAAGAAAGGAACTGACTTGTAATTCTCTGTCTATTCTGGATGGAGAGCTTTAGGGAGATACAAATGTATATTTTCTCTCCGTTTGCATTTTTCTTTTCTTTTTCTTAAGAGTGTCTTCTTCTTTGTCGTCTTCATTCTCCCGCCCCCTACACACACTTTAATTGTGCCTTAGGTGAAGGTTTGCATAGCAGACCATCAGTTTTGCAAGGAGCATGCATTTTTGTTTCTCTTTTGTTTGTTGAGTGTTTGATTTATACTGAATTCTTCTCTGTCACTTCCTACTTGGCCCTGCTATTACGTTTAGGTTCTCACTATGTGGTAAGCTCTTTGGAGATGAGACCATATTATACACATGCTAGTGTTTCTGCTTCTCTTTCCCTTCTCCTCCTCCTCCCTCTCCTCCTCCTCCTCTCTCCTCTTCCTTCCTTTTGGAACCTGGAGCATTTTTAAGGCTTGGATCACTGTCACTTTATCTTTTTAAATTCTAAATGTATCTGTTATCAGTGTTCCCATGGTTTGTGGACTATACCACATTGGCAGACAGACAGACTGTATGGACGTAATTTCACAGTCCATTGTGTCGCAGAACAGTGACAGTATCCCAGGAAATGACACCCTACCCCCAACTACTCGTGTGGGTGGTTCTTTCATTTTTTTAAAAATTTTCTTTTCCCACCCACCCTTCTTCCTCCCTCCCTGCCCCCACCCTTGGTTTCATCATAGTCTTCAATGTCTTTGCCTTTGATGTGAAAACCCTTTTTTCCTTTCATGAGATTGGCTACATTTTGGGGGTCTTAAGCTATTCCATCGCAGTCCCATCTATCAGTATGTATGTATTTATACATACAAGCTTCTTTAAACAAATATATATACATATACATGCTTAAAAAGTTTTATCATCTTATGACTAGAACAATACATGGTTTCAGATTCATTTTGAGTGTGGTGTGAGGCAGGACCCAGGTTTATTTTTTTCCTGTGGGTACGCTGTTATTCCAGCCCCACTTGTTGAAAATATTATTTCCTCACCAAATCGTTTCACTGCCTTTCCAACAATCCATCGACTATCTATGTGTGGGTCTATATTTGGACCTTCTAGTCTTTCTAATTGATGCATTTATCTACTTTTATACCCACAATATGCTAGTTAACAGCTTTATAGTAAATCTTAAAATTAAGTAACATGAGTGCTTCAAATTCTTCCTTTATTTTCAATTTGTCTTGAATATCCTAGGTGCTCCCATTTTCTTATACATTTTGGAACCAATTCTATAAAAATCTTGTTGGCCTTTTGGTAGGGATTGTGTTGAATCTATAGATTAATTTGGAAAGTACAGCTTAAAATATATTGTTTTCTACCCTGGAAGAATGGTGTATCTCTCTGTTTATTTTCTTCAGCAGGTTTATTTTTGGGGGTGTGGGGCTTAGTTTTAAATATAGAGGTCTTTTATTATTATTTTAAAAATATACCAGGTGAAAGTTTTTACAGCAAACCAAGATCCTGTTGAATAACTCCCACACAGATTTTCCTGTGACATTGGTGGTCACTCTCACCATAGGCTAGCGCTCTCATGATTTTCACTCGGTTTGTTCCATTTTCATTCATCTAGCTTTCCTTTCCTGGCCTGCCTTCTCATCTTGGCTTCAGGACAGATGCTGACTACCTTAGACAGTTGGCTGGGTAAAGGCCACATTACTCGCAGTTGATGCTGTTTCTCTCATCGGCCTGTCTCTCATTCGGCTCAACAATGACCTCTAGGAGTAGCTTCTGGGTCAAGTTTACAGCCTAACCCAAGGTGCCTCTTCTGGTCCAGGAGTTTGAGTCTTGCCTACGTTTCCCCCCATTCTACGCAGGATCTTCCACCTGACCAGAACCATGGTCCGTAATGGTAGCTAGGTTCCATGTAGTTCTGGTTTGGGGTTAGAAGAGTCCATGATTCTCATGGGCTGTTCGTCCTGCAGGACCAACTCTTCTTGAGTCTCTGGTTCTTTATCGTTCTTTTTTGCCCCACGTGAGCTGAGCTCAATCGTTGTGTTCTAGATGGCTGCTCACCGGCTGTTAAGGCCAGAAGTGTTAGTCATCACACTAGGATGTAAAGCATTCACTTTAGGAACGATGTTATGCCAATCGACCAAGTGATCCCACGAGATTATGGTCCTAAATTCTTCAGCACCGTAAACCAACCCTTGAATTGTTCAGACCTGTCTAGGGAGTCGCTGTCATTATGCACCTATGTACTTTCTAACATGTATGGATGCATGAGGTGTCTCAGGCTGGGGTGTCTAGAGAAACACATCGGGGACCCTCATCCTGTGACAAGGAAGAGCTTTGGGTCAAGAGCTAATGATACATCAAGAAGACGTCCCAGTCTCACTTGAGTCCATAAGTCCGACACAAGTCTGTAAGTCCTCTTCGACTCACGTGGCTGCAGGCCAGTGACACAGAAAAGTGAAGCCAGAAGGGCACAGTTGCGTGGGTCCAAGGTGAGGGGAAACATGGCAGGACACTGACAGCCACATGAGGCCCTGGGGGCGGGCAAAGTCCAGGGGGCAGGAAGGCAGAAGGGCAGAGACTGATCATCTGTTCCTCTTGCTCCGATACAAAAGGCTCTGACATCAAGGAGGGGGTTTTAGGCTGTGACTTGATTGACAGGTCATCTCGGTTGACTCCGCCCCTAGCCAGGAGTGTCTAATTGACATAATCCCTAAGTACCAGAAGAGGCTATGTCAGAAAGTCTTGCTACCAGGGTTCCTGCTCATACATGCACTGGTTTATTCCAAACAGAAGGCACTTAAACATGTTTCTGGATTGGCGGACAATAGCATTTGTGTTTTCTTAGCCATGTGCTTGTTTTCATCTCATTAGCATGTCTTAGAGAAAAGGCCAATGGCGACAGTGGTTTCTGACGGGGTATTTTTGGGCCTGTTAAACACAAGGCAGAGAGGTCAGCTATGAAGGTCATGGCAGGTGTTTTTATTTTGTATCTCAGGGGTCATCTTGATAGATTTTTTTTTCTCTCAAAAGACACAGGATGACTGCTGGGGCTTATGAGGAAGACTTTTTTTTTTTAAATCATTCTATTGAGGGCTCATACAACTCTTATCACAATCCATCTATCCATGCATCATTTGTCAAGCACATTTGTACATTTGTTCCCATCATCATTCTCAAAACATTTGCTTTCTACTTGAGCCCTTGGTATCAGCTCATTTTCCTCCTCCTTCCCCACCATTCTCTCCCTCATGAACCCTTGATAATTTATAAATTATTATTATTATTATTTTGCCATGTCTTACACTGTCCGATGGAGAAAGATGTTTTAAGAACACCGAAGAGGCATTGCCGAGGAGAGGGACAGGGGAGTGTCAAGGAAGTTTACTTTTTCTATCATGCCAAGATGTCTGCTCATTCTTCAAAGGTAGCAAGTGCTGATCTATGGGAATTTCACCGTGGATCCTGACCCCATCCAGCCTACAGCTCTCAACTCGCCCCTTCAGACTTCTTGTTGTTTCTTAAACGCAGAGAACATTCAACAGGAACATATGTGGCTGGAGTCCCTTGAGGATATCCAACTGTCGCTTCAATGAGGGTGGCGTCTGTGGGTGAGAGCAGGCTTTGGGGGGGCACCCGGCTCATGGCCTGTGTCAGGCCTGTGTCACCAGCACTATCTCATAGGGTTTTCTGGATGTAGATCTTAGCAGGGACCAACTGCTACCTCGCTCTCCTGTGGGGCAGCTGTGGGGGTTGGACCAGGGCCTCTGTGGTCAGCAGAGGGGTGCTGGAGCCACTGGTAAGACTCAGACAGCAGCAAAACTCTTTGTACTTGTTAGTGCTGCTTGTTTTGGGGAAATCGTCACAATGACAGTGCCATTGCTAGTTGTCCCGGAGGGGATCCCCTGGCATGTCATCTTCATGGAAGTAGCTGGCTGGGCTTTCTTCCTGCAGACCCCCTGGGTGGGCTTCAGCCACCAACCTCTGCCTAGCAGACTACCAGGCTCCTGGATGGGTGACATGATACCAGACGACACTGCAAACACCTTTATGTGAAAGCATCGGTGTGTTTCAAGAGCTCCATGTGGAGGGTGGAGACGAGGCCGGTGGTGGTCGGTAGCGGGTTCTCTCTAAACATTATTCTGCATGAGGCATCTTTTGGTCTTCCAAAATTGAATGGATCAGTAGCATTCCTCTAGAGGCGGGGTTCTCAACCTTCCCAACGCCGTGACCCTTTCACACAGTGCCTCCTGTTGTGGGGGTACCATCATAAACTGATTTTCATTCCTACTTCATCACTGTAAGTTTACTACTGTTATGAATCAGGTGACCCCTCTGAAAGGGTCCTTCGATCTCCCCAAGGGTCATGACTCACAGGTTGAGAACCGCTGATGGAGACCAGAAGGGAGGTCATGAGCTTGCCTGGGAAGTGGCATCAGCTCAGAGATTGTAATCCCCGCTGCTTTACCACCTACCTGGAGGCGGTACAGCATGATGGGTAGCAGCTTGGGTTCTGGGGTCAGACCTGCCTAGTTCCAATCTCAGTGGTATGTCCATGGTCTCATCGTTCCTGGACCTGGCAGAGTCTCAGTATCCTAATCTATTAACCGGGGACACTACCTCCTTCTATCCTTTGTGAGGATGATGGCACTGTCTGGCAAGGCCTGGAGTGTCCATCGCCAGGAGAGAGGGTCAAATCTACTTGCGACACTAAGGGGTCCAGAGGAGGTCATGTGCTCCCGTACAGAGGGACAGCCTTGGAAACCCGACATAGGGACCCAGTGAGTTGGAACTGACTAGTGGCAGAAGCTTGTTCTGTGTTTGCCTATAAAAGCTGGGTCAGAACGAAGGAAGATGAATAACGGGTGCATCTGAATCATGGTGTTGGCAAAGAATATCGACCCTGTCATTGTCATGGCTCATGCTATGTCTGAGTGATGTAAGGTGAGGTGAGGTGAGTTTGCTTGGGGCTGTGGCCTACATTCAACAGATATAAATGTTCTGGCAAAGCTCTCTCTCTCTCTCTCTCTCTCAACCCTGCATCAGACTCACCATCAACTGACATCTGGTTCTCAGGATGTGGGATGGACCCAAGGATGAGTGTCTGACCTGCCAATATTGGGTTCATCAGCCCTGTAGTCCCCTGGGTCAGGAAGAGCCTCCAACCAGACATCTGACCTTGGATTTGAGACTTGACAACTTGCAGAACTGTGGGAGTCATTTCCTCTCAATACTCAAAACTCATGGTCGCCAGCTTGACACTGGCTCAGAACAATCCTGTAAGACAGGGCAGAACTACGCCTGTGGGTTTCTGTGACTCTCGTTGGGAGGGGAAAGCCCTCTCTTTCTCCTTCAGAGTGACTGGTGGCTTTGACCTGCTGACCTTGCAGTTAGGTGCCAATGTGCAACCAATACACCACCAGGGCACGTCATAAATGTAGGATCACCATGGGATGCACGGCCAGAACAAGGAGCAAATCCATTTTGGAAGCAGCAGAGGCTGGCGTGCTCCTTAGAAGCAAGGACAGCAAACCTTGATCTCTGCGTATCTTGGACCAGTTATCAGGAGGGATCAGTCCCTGGAGAAGAACTGCCAGTGGAAAGGAGGAGGGGCCTCTGTGAGATGGTCATAGCACCTCCCACAATGGGCCCAGACAGAGCTGGGGCGATGAGGCTGGGGCAGGGCGGCCTGGGTTTCCTTTGCTGTCTGTGGGGTCGCTGTGTGGAAACAGACTCACAGGCAGTCAACGATGTGGGAGAGACGGCATGTAAGGTCACTGGTGCAGTGCGTGGTCCACCATAAGCACCTGGTGAGTTTGTGCCCTCTGTGATGTTATCCTGGATCCTAGAGTTGTCTGCGCCCTGGAAACAGGAGCCCCGGGAAATCCAGCGCAGGTTCGCCATGTGGGGAAGAGCAGTCAGTCTTGTCTTGACCGAGGCTGAGAGCTGACCTGAGCTGGGGAGACCGTTGCCTTCCGGACTTGACCAGAGAGACCACTGGCTCATGACAGACCCAGTGTGGGTGTCTGTTGGTACCTAAGGGGAGAATGAATGGGGGTGTCATGGGAGGATGGATTCAGGGAGGGTCTGACCTTGAGGGAGCTGAGCCAGGCCAGGCCAGGCCAGAGGTGGCAGCTGTTGTCAGTTCCAGCACGCTCAGGACCTGAACTCATCAACCTCTTCTCAGCTGCGGTCTCCTCTCCATAGAGTCTGTCTGTGCTGGGGGATCTCAAGGGACATAGAGATGTCAGCAGGTGGGACGCTAGCCCACTTTCAATGTTCTCTCTTTAAGTTCCAAACACGATGCCCATTGGCACCTTGCTGACATCCCTCCACCCCAGGGCCCAACAGGTAGGGTGGGCTAGAGTGATGCGGGACTTAGGGTTCTCCTGGTGCCAGACTGGGGCTGGGGGCCAGGGAAGCTCGAGGCTGGGACATTGACAGCTCACAGCTGAGCTCTCACCCGTATTTTGCAGAAAGGGCCGGTGAGAGCTACCAGAGCCGCTGGCCCCGACCATGGTGGCTAGGGACAGCCTGAGTCTGGGAAAGGATGGGGATGGGAGGACAACAAGTTCTGAGGAGAGGGAAGCAAGGACATCCCTGCAGGGAAACCAGGATGGGAAGGGGGGGAGGGGCTGGCAACTGCCTTGTTTGCCTCTCTGGTCTCAGGAAGGCCGGCAGACATCAGCTGAAGCAGGCCTAGGCCAGGCACTCACACATGTGTGGGGTCTGGAGCACATGGGTGCAGCTGAGGCCAGAAGCCGCTGGTGCCGCTTGGTCCCCAGATGGGCACACTTCTCTTTGCTGATGATGGCCTGCAGGTGGCAGCCCACGGGGAAGAGGGGCTTGGGCTGCTGAGTCCTGTGGCAGCTCTTTCAGACCCACCGTGGACAGTGGCTTCCTCTGGAGCTCCGTGCGTGGCATGAGGGTGGGCCGTGCAGCAAGCAATTGCGTGGTCAGCTGGCATGCAGCCAGCTCCAGGTGCAGCTGCCTGCAGTGGACCCTGAAAGGATGCAAGCTGGTTGCCAGGGGTCACTGCTACGTGGGAGCCAGAAAACACAGGTCCTCGGGCAGTGGGACCCTATGCTATGGGGACAGTCCTGCTTTGCCACTTGGGGTTGTCGTGGGTTGGAAGTGACTCCATGGCCCCGAACAAACCCTGTTTGCAGGACACATCACTGTGGAGCTGCTGCCTGGGGTGGGGATGGGGGTATTGGAATCCTGGCCCGCAGACCCAGAGCTGATGGAATACCTTTGGGGTCCTCTTCTTGGTTTAGCATTCTGACTCCGGAGACTGGCTGAGGCATGGACCCCTCCCACCCCAGTCCCTCCCCAGCCAATTAATTAGGTGGGATTGGTAGAAAAATCCAAGCACGTCAGGGGCAGATTAATCAAGGTATACAGAAGTTATAGATATGCTAATGCTTTATGCTAATGACTGATGAGGGTGGGTGATTGGAGATGGCACAGGGTGCAGGATGGTGCGGAAATTTCAATTCTTAGAGAAAATATTGGATTCAAAGAGCTTAAGGATGATTAATGGGGGTTCTAGAATTACAGAGAGCGACCGGTAGCAACTGTTTGGAACAGAAATTGCTCAAGGGGAGTGCTATAGATTGAATCATGGCCCACAAAAAATATGTGTTGCCAATCCTAACCTCTCTGCCGGCGGTGATAATCCCATTTGGGAAAGGGGTGTCTTTGTTATGCTAATGAGACAGTACTCAAGAAGGGTGTATCTTGAGTCCATCTCTCCCGAGATAGGAAAGAGACAAAGCAAGTGAGCAGAGAGGTGGGGCGAGTTAGATGCCAAGCACACAGAGAGCTTCGTGGAAGCAGGAGCAGCAAGGACCTTCCTCCTGAGCCCACAGGACCGAGAGATGGGACCTTCTCCTGGACCACCTGCCACCACTCTCCTTTCAGACCAGAAGGTCAGCAGTTCGAAACCATTAGCTGTTCCTTGGGAGACCCCCATGGTGCTGTCTAATCCCATAAAGAGTCCCCGCCTCAGGAACCCACACGGGCAGTTCTACCCAGTCCTCTAGGATCGACTTGATGGCAGGGAGTGATCCCCCCGCCTCCCAAGAGTGAGAAAGCCAATCTCCCTCTGTTAATCAAAGCCACCTGCAAGGGGGGTTTCTGTTATCACAGTGCTAGAGAACTGAGAGTCTGAGACAGGAAGATGGGGTGCTGCTGACACGCATCCCCAAACTGCGGCAGATGCAGCTTTGGAATTGGATAATGGGTAGCTGCTGAAAGAGTTTTAAGGTGTCTAATAAAAGGCTAGATTGCCTGGCCGAGCTGTTGGTAGGATGATGAATGTCAAAGATAGCTCTTGTGAGGGCCCAGAAGGCGGGGGAGAGCCCCAGAGACGGTCTCCATCCTCTCAGAGACATGTGTGCAGCCAGCGGAGGAATGTCAGCACCAGTGAGGATGGTAAGTACGTTTCTGATGAGACTGTAAAAGAGAACGAGGAGCGAGTGATTGGACACTGGGGGAAGGGAATACTTTTCATGTGGTGGCGGCCCCTAACTTGTCTGAACTCTGTTCCTGTGTTTCAGTGGAAGATGGCGTCTGCAAACGATGAACTCAGAGGTCCGGCTGATGAGCGAGGGCTGGAAGGGGCCACTTGGTCCCTCCTGTGCTGCTTCCAGAATACCATGAGAGGGAAGAATGGGGTTTATTTATTTATTTACTTATTTTTTGCATCACTGCCCTGGTGGGAGCAGGAAGCCCAGCCTTGCTCCTGGAGAGCTGCTGCTGAATTTGAACCATCAACCTTGTGGGCCGCAGTCCTGCACACAGCCACTGTGCCACCAGGGCTTAGCAAGAATGGAGTTTAAAGCAAAGTGGAAGAAAAAACCAAATCGGGATGGTTCTCTTGTACCAACCAAGGGTGTGTCTGAGAATGTTCTTCAGGGATATGGCTACCCAGCCTTAGGTGGACGAGATGAAGTCTGCAGCGGAAGGGATCTTGCCTGCTATCAATAGCAGAAACCCATCAGCGTATCCTGCGGGGGACAGTGGAAGGACAAAGGGGAGGGACTTGCCCTGCCTCTTGGAATTGTACAGACAGGAAAAACAGGCCCACTCACTTCCATCTGGTATGTGTGTGTGTGTGTGTGTGTGTGTGTGTGTGTGAGAGAGAGAGAGAGAGAGAGAGAGAGAGAGAGAGAGAGAGAGAGAGAAAGAGACCACTGGTTGAGTCATTCTGAGATCAGGAGCACTTCTGAAAGCTGTACAGGAAACAGAGCCCCAGTTGGCGTATCAGGGTGGGGCCCTAAATCCTGGATCTCACAGGGCGGGGCCAGAGTCTCCCGGTTTGGGGAGAGTGGGCCTTTGCCACCGGGTCTTGGGAGCAAGGTGCTGCCATTCGGGTACCCGGGGGCAGGGGACTGCGGTGGGAGGCTGAGGGATGGGGCTGCCTTTGGCGAAGGGGCGGAAGAATGTGCCCGCTCTAACGGCTGGACTGTGGTAAGGTGTCCTTGAGCTGGCTCCTGGCCATGGTGATCCCCTGCACAAGCGAGAACACTGCTTCAGGGTCCTGCGCCGTTCCCACCCTGGTTCCCGCGCTTGAGACGGTGGATGCAGCTGCTGTGTCCACTCGTCGCATCCACGGCCTTTCTCTTTCCCACTGCCCCGCCCCTTGACCAAACAGGACGTCCTCCAGGAATGGGTCCTCCTGGCGATATGTCCAGTGTGTGTCAGGGAAGCCTCGGCCTCCTTGCCTCCATGGAACGGTCTGGCTGTGCCGCACTTTCCCAGGCATGCACCGGTCTGTCCTTTCAGCAATCTGTGGGGCTTTCTGTCTTCTTCGCTGGCTCTTCTCCACCATGCAGCTGCCTTGATTCTTCTCCGGTGTTCCTGATGCGACTTTCCCATGCTATGATAGAACCGAGATCAGCCTGGCTTGGGGCAGGGCCACCTCCGTCCTCACAGTACCATCCTGGCCTTTTCAACACTCGCACGCACTAGGTCTCCTGAAGCAGATGTATGAGGAGACTCCAGAGGGTGGGGCCAACCCACAGAGTGTGGGGGTGGGGTGGGGCCGGGGCCCAGGTGGTTTTAGAGAACTGGAGATTACAGGTAGGTGATGGACACATCTGGGGAGCCAGGAGCCACGGGAGGAGGCTTGGAAGAGTCGCAGGCGGGGGGCCCAGCATGCGGCCTGTGGCTTGTCTTTCTTTCACTGGAAGGCAGCTGTGCCGAGGCTCCTGCAGCTCAGTGACAGGCCGAGGCTCAGCTGCAGCCCTGGAACCACAGGGGGGTTGGTAGTACCCCTGGCGGCTGCCCCTGCTGCCGGCTCTGCTCGGCCACCAGTAAGGTCAGTGTCTCTGGGAGATGAGGATGCCAACCTGGCTCTTTCTTGGGGCTGCTGCTCTGAGGGGGCCACACACCCTGCTCATGCTTTCACATGTAGAGGCTCTGAGGGGCCGGCATGGCGTACAGATAAGTGTGCAGCATCTCATCTGGAGTTCACACAGCATCCAAATCACATCACGGCCCGTTTCCCAGGACATTCTGTGGATGTGAAGCGACAGGTCCCCATGCTGTCAAGCCTGGAGAGCACACGCAAATTGTCCTGCTTGGCTTTGGGATCTGCGTGGCGTCCCCTAAAGAGGGTTAAGCGTGGGCTACTGAACCACTCATGGACAGGCTGCTTGTTCAAACCCACTAGCCACTATTCAGGAGGATGCAAGACCTTCAGGAGCCTCAGACTGGACCAGAGCAAGCTCATGGAGACAGATGGATTCTGGTATAGGGAACCCAGGACAGATGAACCCCTCAGGCTCCATCATGGGAGTAGCCACACAGAGGGGAAGGGGAAGGTGGGTGGAGAAAGAGAGACCCGATTACAATGGTCGACATATAACTCCTTACCTGGGGGATGGACAACAGAAAAATGGGTGAAGGGAGACAGCGGTCAGTGTAAGACATGGAAAAATAATTTACAAATTACCAAGGGTTCACGAGGGAGGGAGGGAGGGTGGTGGGGGGGAATAATGAGCGGATATCAAGGGCTTGAGTAGAAAGGGAATGTTTTGAAAATGATGATGGCGACATTTGTGCCAAGGTGCTTGACAGCATGGTTTGTGATAAGAGCTGTGATAAAATCATTTTTTAAAATGATTTTTAAAAAACCCCAACAAAACCCTTAGGAGGCATGCTACTTATACAGGGTCCCAGAGTCACGTGGGGCCTTGGTGGCATAGTGGTTACACGCTGGGCCGCTAACTGCAAGGTCAGGAGTTCAAAACCAGCTGTCGTGCCTGGAGAGAAAGAGGGGGATTTCTACTTCCATAAATGATTACAGTCTCAGAAACCCATGGGGTCAGGCTACCCTATAGGTTCCTGCAGGGTCTCTATGGGTTAGCAGTGACTCAGAAGCAGGGTGTTCGGCTTATGAGTCATGTGATAAGATTTTGTGCCAATTTGGTTGGGCCAGTGGCTTGGCAGTTAAGACCTGGTGACCCCCCTACCCCCACGGTGTGAAGTCCTCGAGGGGGTGCCCTGCTTCCAATACAAGTGGATGCTGTGCAGAAGCTTGCCTGCTTTTTTCCGGGTCTCAAGTTTACGTCTGCCACCTGACCTTCAGACCTTGGATTCGTTTAGCTCTGCAGCCAGAAGCCTCTTGTCTGGTCTGCCAATCTTGGGTTCATCAGTCCCTGCAGCTTCCTGAGTCACCGGACCATGGCCTTGGGACGTGCCTGCTTCTAGGACTGTGTGAGCCCCGTCCTTGATATAAGTTCTCTCTACACCGAGGTGCGACCTGAGCCATGGCATTTCCGACGGCTTCCCACGCGGCTGAAGGCTGAACCGTGAATAAGGACGTCAGCAAAAGCCATTGGATGCTGCTGAAGATGTTGACATTTTCAAGGGTTCAGAGAATGACGAGGGCAGCGGATGTACAGATGTGCTCGACACACAGTGGACGTATGTGTGGATTGTGACAAGAGTTGTATGAGCGCCCAATAAGAGGATATTTTTTAAAAAAGAAATTGTCAAGGGTTCATGAGGGAAGCAAAAAAAAAAAAAAAAATGAGGAGCTGATACCAAGGGCTCAAGTAGAAAGAAATTGTTTTGAAAATGATGATGGCAACACAGGCACGAATGTGTTTGATGCAATGGATGGATATATGGGTTGTAATAAGAGCTAGAGGAGCCCCTGACAAAATGGTAAAAACCAAGAAAAACAACATTGAAAAGAAGAAAGAAAGGACTGTGGACTGCCAAAAAAGCAGACGCACCTGCTTTGAAAGCAGTCCAGCTCAAAGCATCCATCTCACATGTGCTAACATGCTGCCAGGAGAGACTCCTCCCTGCAAAAGAACACTGTGTTTGGTAAAGCCAAGGTCAGAGAGAAAGAACAGTCCCACCTGAGCTGGACCGGACCCACCTGCTCCTACGAAGAAATGGGCCATTTTTCTTGATATAAGCGCCTCTCTTTAAAGACCTGTGGAAGCACCCCTGCTTTGACTGTCTCATGCGGTCAGCACCCCACCTGACACTGCGAGGGTGATACAGAGATGGGTGGTGCTTCCTTCTGCTGCATGCAAAGTCACTGTGCAGCCACCCTGACAGGACAACAGGCCCACAACCACAGCGACGGGGACAGACGTTGTGGCTCTTGCTTCTCTGGAGAGGAGGCAGAATTGACTCCCGGGCAGTGAGTCTGTTGTTGGGAGATGCCGGCCAGGCTGTGACGAGGCAGAGACCCAACACACAACAGAAGCAAACCCTGCCTGTTCGGTGGCCCTCCTCAAGATGGTTCTGTTTGAGCCCCTTGTTGCAGTGCTGGGTCAACATCTCATTGAAAGCTTTACAAAAGTAATTTTTTTGGGATGGCCCTTTACTTTGCCAAG
>PVJH01016757.1:0-49618 GCA_004026705.1 Nesogale talazaci | reverse complement strand
CTGCAGGTCTTATTCCGATCATCCATCCTCCCCACCCCACCCTTCCCCAGTGCTTCTCAGTCCCCCTCCCCACTTTATTTTGGCTATAATTCTTTTTTTTTTTATTTTTTTATTTTAGGCATCACTGCCCTCCGGTGGTGGGAGTAGGAGGCCCAGCCTTTGCTCCTGGGAGCCGGAATTGAACCTCCATCCCAGTGGGCCGCAGTCCCGCGCACAACCACTACGCCACCGGGGCTCAGCCCTTGGCTATAATTCTTATCACCGTCTGACACATCATTCTTATTTATTTATTTATTGTCCATGTCTTCCCAGGAGGAAAGATGTTTGTTTTGCTCTCTGCTGCAGCTCTGGCACTTAAGACAACAACTCAACAGCCAGCCTTTCCTAGTGAGTCGATTCTGATCCTCATTCCCAAATCCAAACCAGATGCCCTCATCGTGACCCTCTAAGATAGGGCAGAATCATCCCCTGATACTCTGAGACCGCAGGTCCTAACAACAGCTGCACCATCTTTCTCCGGATGGGGGTGCTGCTGGTGTGTTCTACCCGCTGGCCCTTCAGGTCCAGCCCAACACGGTACCATGACACCACCGGGAGCCTGTAAAAGAGTTTCTGAAACGGTCAATCTCTGTGCGAGCAGACAGCCTCATGTACTTCCTGTAGAGCAACTGGCGGGTTTGAACTGCTGAGTTTGTGGTCAGTAGCCCCAGGCCTAACCTACTCCCTACATACAAATGCGGGAATGGTGCAGAGCTGAGGGCAGTTGAAAAGGCATTTCAGCTCTGAAGACCTTTAAAAAGCAGAGATGGAAACATGCATGAGCCTTAACAAGTGAGCCTTGCTAAGGATGGCCCAGTGATCCTGCTTGCTCCTTGTCGCGTGATTCCTGATCTCTGCAGCCAAATTCAGGTCTGCGTGCTCATCTTGCTGCCATTCTGAGAAAGCCAGAGTGTCTTGGTTCTTTTAGTGATCTAACAGGAGTACCACAAGGAAATGGCTTTAACCAACAGAAATGTATTCTCTCCTAGTTTAGGAGGTGAGAGGTGTGAATTCAGAGAGAAGGCTCCCAGGAAGACTTTCTCTGTAACTCCTGAATAGAGAAGGTTCCTAGCACGGGAACCTTCATCCCACATGATGTCTGCCACGCCTGACTTCTTTCTTTTTGGTCCTGGGTCTGTCTGATCTCTGCTTGTTTGTTTGATCCCTTTTATATCTCAAAAGAGATTGACTCAATAGACAATAATATAACCTGATCCTGTCGTTTGCACCTTGCCTCATTAACCTAAATACCTCCTAATCCTGCCTTATGAACAAAAAGAGGGACGGATTTATAATGCATAAGATGGAGAATGATTCCATAAAACTGAGACTCCTAGAGGACTCTCTGATGGTCTAGTGGATTAAACAGTAGGCTGTCGTCACAAGGTTGGTAGTTCAAATCCACCAGCTGCTCCTTGGGAGAGAGAGGAGACGTTTCATTCCTATTAGGACTTCCAGCCTTGGATGCTGTAGGGAGCAGGTCTACTCTGCCCTGGTGGGTCTTTCGACATTGGAATTGAATTGATGACAGTGTGTGGGAGAATCGTAGTCTCATCAAATTGACGAATATGTTTGGGGACACAGGTGAATGAAAAATAGTTCATCTTTTGGTCCCACAAAATTGATGTCCTTACAACACATTCACTCCATCATCTTTCCCTCCCCAAGTTTTAAATCAACTAGAAGTGTAAAATCTCCTTGGTCAAAAAATCCCTCTTCATATTTGAACCTATGAGATCTAGAACACAAGTTAACTACTTCCAAAGTACAATGGTGGCACAGATACAAGACAGGCGTTTCCAGGGTCGACGGGAGAAATTGGAGGGAAAAGAGGGATCCATTACCTTCTTTCCCAAGGCTTGAATGTAACCCTTTCTACTTTGAGACCATCTGGGAGACCACCCTTATTCAATGTCTGACTTTCACCTTCATGGACTGCTAAAAAGACAAATCGATCTGTCTTGGAAACAGTATGACCAGAGTGCTCCTTGGAGGCCAGGCGTGTAAGGTTTTGGCTTACATACCTTGGACAGGTTGTCAGGAGAGACCGGTCCTTGGAGAAGGACATGCTTGGTAAAGTACAGGGGCAGTGACAAGGAGGCAGGCCTTCAAGGAGACAGGTGGACACAGAGGCTGTCACAATGGGCTCAAGCATGGGGATAGTGGTGAGGACGGTGCCTGGCCCCGGGTGGGGTTTGATTCTGCTGAGCGTGTATGTGTGTGTGTGTGTGTGTGTGTGTGTGTGTGTGAGAGAGAGAGAGAGAGAGAGAGAGAGAGAGAGAGAGAGAGAGAGAGAGAATGTGGGTTGGAACCGAATTGATGGCACCTACACAATAACAACAACGGCCAGCCTCCCCGCTCTCCTGCCAGCGTGCGCATGCTGGCCATGCTCTAGACTCTGCATGGACGCCACAGCCTTGGCCTTCAGCTCTGCCTTCCAGGCCCACTGGGCAATGAGAGGTCTGCTCCTTTGCTTTGACCAGTCCCATTCTCTTGGCTCATCTGAATGTGTCCTCCTTAACCTCAGCAGAACCCCCTCCCCTTTTTTTTGCCCTTTAAGCATCAGCCCTGCCCCCTTAGCTTTGGGCAGAGGACCCAACCCCATCCTTCCCACCTTAATGAATTACAGCTACATGCTCTGGAATTAGCTGACGAAGATTGGGCCCTTTAAATCCTAGGAGGCTGTGGCCTCACCCATAAGAACCTGAGAAGCAATGCCCCCCACTTTGGGACCCCAGCTGTGGCCCTGCACTTTGATACCTGGCGGCTGGGCCTCCCATTCTCCTTGCCTTTTCAGTTTCTGCTTCCTGGGTCCTGGCTGTGTCAAAGAGGCCAGTGTGGCCTCTGCTCCACACGGGCAAGTGCTAACAACGCTCTTTAGCTCTACCAGAACCTGCCCAGAGGTTCTCTGGTGGTATTGTGACTGCCTCGTGGGCCCCTAATCATAAGGTCAGCAATTCAAAACCACCCACCCACTCCTTGGCCGAAAAGCAGGGCTTTCTACTCCCTTATACAGTTATATGAGGGGATACCCCCCAAACAGGACTCCCCCTTTCCCAAAGTTATATATTTAATTTTATTTATTTATTTATTTTTACAAAACGGTCTCATTACCTTCAAAGGACTTTCCATTACACTTAATACTTTGGTCAAATCCGTGATTCCATTCCTGGAAACATTTTTCTTTCTTTTTTTTTCAATGATTTTATAGGGGGCTCTTACAGCTCTTATAACAGTCCATACGTTATTTGTATCAAGCATATTTGTACACATGTTGCCATCTTCATTTCCAAATATTTTTTACTTGAGCACTTTGTATAAGCTCCTCTTTCCCCCTCTTTATTTTTTATAAATCATTTTTTTGGGGGCTCATGCAACTCCCATCATTATCAATACATACGTCAATTGTATGCAGGCCACATTGTCACACTTGTTGTCATCATCACTCTCAAAACATCCTCCCTCCATTTAGGGCCCCAGTACCAGCTCCTCATATTTCCCTTTCCTCCCCACTTTCCCTCCATGATGAACCCTTAATAATTGTTATTACTTTTTTATATCATATACTGTCCAATGTGTCCCTTCACTCGCTTCCCTATTGTCCATACATTTTCAAACTCATGTGTTTTGATGCTGAGAGCCCCTCCCTCTTTTTCTTCATTGTCGAATTGCTGTCCTTTCATGTCCCTGTTCATTCACAGAAACAAAAAGGAGTTGCACAGAGGAGGTCAGATGAGTAAGGTATGTGGGGCAAGAGAAGCATGCTGTCTTTTGTCCCAGACTGGTGCACTGTGTGAGCAGGTGCATTGTGGTGGTGGCAAAACCAGTCTCCATCTGCCACAGATGAAGTCTTTTTTGTCTCACACTTTTAGCCAATCTTTTCAGAACCTCTAAATAGAAAAAAATGATTAATAGTCTGACCTGGTGGAATGGACTTCAAATGTGCTACAAGTCCACATTTTTGTCTGTTCAAGAAGTTGAAGTACGTCTAGAACAAGGTTTGTCACCATTCGATATTTCACCTTTCTTGAAATGAGAACACTATGCATACACTTGAGTTTTTCCCATGGCCACACGAGGTGTGAGCAAAACTGCTTCTACCAAAAAATGCAGTGTGACCAGAGAGAACCTTCCCAGGCAATGTCACTGGGTGCACTGAATCAGAGTGAGTTGCTTTGTGCTTGCCTAGTGGGAAAAATGCATATTATAAAAGTGGAGCTTTCTTTCTTGTTGGGGGGCAGGGGTATCCCCTTTTGTGTATATATATGTATATATGTGTGTATATGTATACTCATACATGATATTCATTTCATATACACATGAATGTATATGTATACACGAAGCAAATATCACATGTATATGCAAGTATATACATGTATATATACACAGGTATGTGTGTGCATTCATTTCATATATGTATACATACATACAAAAATTTTTTAAACTCCCAACAGTAACAAAATAAAACAGAAAAGCTCAGTTGTAAAGAAAGCAGCAAATACTAGGAATCAGAACATATTTAAAATGAGCCAGAGGGAGACCAAATGATCTGGTGTTAAATTTTGACCACACTACAGCTGCGTTAGTCTGTAGTCTGTAGTCTGTTAGTCTTCTGTGCACTCGAAGTTGAGGGGCAGACCCTGTTCATCCATAAGGCCAAATCAGTAGTTTCATGACTCAACATCCCACAGCATTTTGGCTGCTGGTCTCTCGGCCCCTCCAATTGAGACACCAGAATCATGGTGACAGCCTGCGCTCCTGGGCAGTGCCCATGTGGCTTTCCTGTCAGTCTGAAGCTGCACTCACTCTGGTATTCTGACCGGGCCCAATGCCTTTGGGGATATGGGGAGGCCTCGATTTTTCCAATTTCCTTGGGCCTAACCTTCCAGCTGACATCCTACTGATGCTTCCCGCTCTTTTCGGAAGCTGCCACTGTGGGCCAGAGTATCTGCCTCCATAGTTTTCCAGCATTGTCTTCTACCTTTCTGCTTGTACACAGGTCCTTCGATCTTTGAAAGTGACAGGGCATCTAAACCTGCCCACCCGCAGTCTGTCTCTCTGTGCTAGCGCTGCGTGTCCTCCTCCTCCTCCCCTTGCCACCTGACTCAGAATGGATCCCTTTATCCTGACCAGTTAGGATGTGCCCCCCAATTGCAGACAGATATCCCCTTCCTCTGCTCTAATCCATCAGAGACATGTGCTCCAGTCTGATGCGGACCTGGTCTCTAAGTTCAGGACCCTGTTGGAACCTGCCTCCTAAGCCAGTCTTCGAGTCAAGGAAAGACATTATAATTAGTTGCTTGGACTGTTGGATGCAAAGTTGATGATCTGAAATGTGACTCATCACCTAATTTAAAATTAAAAAGATATTCATTAGAGATAAAGGCCTCAGCCTGTACCTCTAAAATGCCACCCCAAGCCCTGGCTCTTCTCAGACTGAACTTTCCTCTCAGTGCTCAGAGCTGGTGCTGCTCTTTGACAGCCTGCTCATAGGTTGACCTGGCAAGCAGCAGTGAAGATCAAAAGATGAGTGACATTGGCTAAATCTGCTGCACAAGACATCTTTAGAGTGTTGAAAGGCATGGATGTTACCGTGAGGACCAAGGTGTGCCGGATCTCTGCCATGCTGCTTCCGTGTGCCTCATCTGCCTGTGAAAGTTGGACATTGAGGAAGGCAGACTGGAAAAAGCATGGGTCTGTTGGAATGATGGAGCTGGAGAAGAATATTAAAAGTCCCAGGGACTGCTAAAAGGACAAGCCGATCTGTCAGAGAAGAAGTAAGGCCAGAGCGATCCTTCAAGGCAAGGATGGTAAGATTTGCCCTACTGACGTTGGCGATGTTGTTAGAAGAGGCCAGTTCCTGGATAAGGATAGTATGTTCGATAAAGCAGAGGGGCAGCAAAGGAGAGGAAGGCCCTCAAGGAGATGGACAGACATCCAGGCGGCGACAATGGGCGCAGGCATTGTGAGGTCAGTACAGCACTGTGGTGTCTCCTTCTGTTGTGCAGCTATGGATGGAGCCAAGTCGATGTCACCTCCAATGACAGCAACAGCAACAACAACAGCATTGTCCCGGTGTTGAAGACACTTGGTATCGTGTCAGAGACACCAGGACAGGTACAGCCTGGAGCTGGGGTACTTCCTGAGCTGTGTCAATCCCGTGGCCTCGCTTAAACGGAGCTCTCCCAGTCTCTTCTAGGCCCTGGTTTTTGCAGCAGAGTGAACACAGGCAGGGGAGGGAACATCACTTTGCTGGTGACACTCATAAATTTCCCCCAGTGGCAGGGATCTAACAACATGAGACTTTGAGCTTTGAGCTCACAGATGAAAAGCAGGGATTTTCTCTGAGATGACAGAAAAGGGAAGCATCCGGCCCCCCCAGGGGCGAGGCGGGAGGGGGTGGCTCAGGAGGAACCCAGCACTGCTTGTGCTGGCGGCCCTGACTTTCTGGGCTGCCACCCAGAGTCAGACCAAGTGGCAGGGAAGAGGAAGACTTCGCCAAGGCCATCGTTACAGAACGCGCCATGTTCTTCCCGGAGCTCTTAGTCTTTGTGAAACTAAAAGGACCTCTTTTTGAAAATGGTGGTTGAATGCTAATTTCCCCTTTAGAGCCAATTTGGAAAACCTAGCATGCTAAGAGAATTAAGGTTGCTAAATGGAAATAAGTCTGGGTGGAAGAGCTGAAATAGTGTATAAATGAGTGAAATCATCTGTGGATTGTCCCCACTGGCACTCTCCTCCATTTAATCAGCCCGTTTCTCATCTGTCACGGGAATTGTCTCCAAGAAAATAAGATTGGCCCCCAGAGAACCCCACACCAGGGAGGGGGGCGGGGCCACAGAGTTGGCAGGGGACACCTCAGGGTCTTGAATGTGTATAGTGTGTTCAGATTCTCAGTGGCTAATTTTCAGAGGTAGATTGCCTGATCTTTGTTGCTAGTGTATCTTAGTCTAGAAGCCCAGCTGACACTGGTCCACTCTTAGTGAGCTGGCTGGTTTTTGCAGCACTGGTGACTAGTATCCAGCCTTAAAGCAATACACAAGCCTTCATAGTGTGAGAACCTGGCAGATGCATGGCAGACAAGAGCACATGGTCTGACATAGTGCTGGGGGATGAGATCCCTAGGCTGTAAGGCTCCCCGCCCCACCACTGCAAAGGACCATGACATTAGATGAGGACGTAACAAAGATTGTGAAGATGGCACAGGACTGGGTAGCATTTTGTTTTATTGTATGTGGGAGTCACATGAGTCAAAGCCAATGTGATGGCAACTGAAAACAAATGTGAACATGGACCATGAGTACGGAAGATGGGAGAAGAATGGATGCATTTCCATTATGGTGTTGGTGACGAACACAGAATGCACCAGGGGCTGCCAGAAGAATGAACCAATCTTCTTGGAAGAAGTACAGCCAAAATGCTTCTTGGGAATGAAGACGGCAGGACTTCATCTTGCGTACTTTGGACATGTAGCCAGGAGGGCCCAGTGCCAGGAAAAGGACACCATGCTTGGTATAGCAGAGGGTCGGCAGAAAGGAGGAGGCCCCTCCAGGAGGTGGATGGCACAGTAGCTGCAGCAGTGGGTTCAGGCATCACAACAATTGTGAGTGTGGGGCAGAACTGGACGATGTCTTGTCTGTTGTACCTCGGGTCGCGATGACTCAGCACTCAATGACATCCAGCAACAAAAACAAATAACGTCAGGAAAAGAAAGAGTGCAGACGAGTCTTCTGGGATGGCACCGTGTGGCCTTCTGAGAAAGAGGGAGAGAAAGAGAAGAGTGTGGAGCTCCCTGGAACCATCGAGATGGTCGCTGGGAGGGCTTGGAGTATCCCAGTCAAGTCTTCCTCTCACAGGCATCATTGGACAAGTCTGGCCCTGGATTCACGTGTGTGAATCCACTTCTAGTTATGCGTAGTTCCCCGTCTCCTAAGTGGAGACACCAGGGCTCCCCCTGGGGAGGAGGGGGTCAGAGTAAGAACTCAGATGGTGGATATCAGATCTTTAATAAATAGACGTGCTCTTTCTTTTTGTTATTTTCAGAAATTGGTCAATCGTTTACCGACAATGACAAGCATGATTCCAGCAGGCATCATAGACAAGGAAGTATGTATTATAGCTAAATTACAGTTTTACTGTGCGATCTTGGACAAATTAGTGGTGGGTTATGTGATAGGGTTGATGGGGTCCATTGAGATCATGCATAGACTATCACCATGCCTGATGGTGAGGTCATGGAAGAGTCGTGGGCTATGCCTTGACTTGCTAACTCTAAGATCAGCCGTTGGAACACCCCCCCCCCCCACACACACACACACCCCGTTACTCTGTGGGACAAAGAGGAGGTTTCAGGCTACTGCAAGGATTTACATGTTTGGAAACCCACAGCGGCTGTTCTACTCTGTTTGGCAGGGTGGCTAAGAGTTGGATGGATGAGAAGGCAGTGAGTTGGCTTTAGAGTCGTCTTACCATGGCTTCCTTTGGCCCCCGGTGAGGACCCGGGCCTGGGGAGGGCTGTGGTCCTTCCAGACATGCTGGGGTGGATCCGTTCGGTGCAGATTGCAGTTGTTGGCATTGTTCATGCTATTGCAGTTGTAGCACAAGTGTTATCATTTTCCTGCTCATTTAAGCTGAGGGCCGTTTCCAAATGCTAGAGGCCGCTGTGTTCCTTGGCCCCTGGCCCCCTTCTTGCTCCAAAGCCACGGAGGGCGGGCTGAGTCCTCCCATTGCATTTCTCCCACCTCAGAGGTCCCTCAAGGTTAAGAGCACATTGTGATTAGATCGGACTTACTTGGATACCCTCCCCATCTCAAAGGCTGTCACCTTAATGACATCTGTAAGTTCCCCATCTGCCATGCAAAGTGAGGCACCAAAAGGGTCTCGAGGTTAGAAACTGAACCTCTGGGCAGGTGGGGGCGGGGCCATATTCCGCTCTCATGACTATTTTTCTGTTTGGGTGGTCTCCACATGGGTGCGTGTGTCCAGGGCAGGGGGGCAGGGCTGAGTCCCGTGTGGGCAGGGGGGCACGTACTTGGCACCTGTCCCCAGTCCCCTCCTTGGTCTGACCCCTGGGATGGTCAACGATTTCACAGGGGAAGCAGGCAGCACCGAAGACGTGTTTCCCCGCTGGGTGGAGGGAGTGGGACGTGTTGGCCACATACTGCGGCTGAGATTGCCTTGCAAAGCAGAGCACCAGGGAAGGGCTGTGTAACGGGAAACACTTTATCACAGTGATTTAGTAATCTCCTCACTTATAACATGTCAGGGCTCTAAAAGGAGTAGCCTACACGCTGAATGTTATCTGAGGCTGTGTCATGTGGGCTTGGCTGGGCTTGCGTGATGTGTTTATTTCTTCTGTGTCTGCCATAGCAGGAGTCCCAGGGCCTCAAGAAATGACATCCCTGAGTCCCTGTGGACGATCTCTTACTCTGCCTGCCACCCTTCCAGGCCCACTTAGGCTTTAAGAAGCAGCATGAGGTGGGAAGGCTCCGCTGTGAGTGAGGCATTAGGAGTCCTGGGGTCTCTCTCCCCTGGTAGTTATGTAATTCTACCAGCCTGCTGTCTGGGCTAGGCTCTGCGGGAAACCCGCGATGCTGCTTTGTTGGTAGGTGTTCCACTTATGGAAAGGTTAAACTCAGAGGTGAGGAAAGGAGAGGGACAAGACAATGAAGCATTAAGTGCTAAAATGTCAGCTCAGGAGTTCAGTGCTGGAGGAGTTGGCATCTGGGGTGTCTTTCATCCTTCTTTATGCTTTTGCCTCCCTTGAAATGGAGCTAATGAGAGGGCGGGGGTGGGGGTGGGGGCCTCACTTGAAAGGACTATGTCGTGGGGGGATGGAATGACTGGCATTTATGGGCCTGTATGAGAATTAAGCACTGGAGAGCTGATCATAGGGTTGCTGGTTCAAATCCACCAGCTGGTTCATGGGAGCAATAAGTGCCTCGTGGGCCTGTAGAAGTGGTTCTGAACCTCTCTCATGTCGCAACCCTTTCATATAGTTCCTCATGCTGTGCTGATCCCCCAGCCATAAGATTATTTTTATTGCCACTTCATAAGTGTAATTTTGTTACTGCTATGAATCGGGTAACCCCTCGGAAAGGGCCGTTCGACCTCCAGGTTGAGAACTGGTGCTGTATGGGGTGGCGATGAGTGGGTACTGGCTGCGTGGCTGTGGGTTTGTTTGGTTTAAGGTGTGCCCACTACCAATCCCTGCACATGATTTATATCCGTCTCTGGGCACTTTAGAGACATCCTGGTGATTTTATGTCAGAGAATCTAATCAGTCACCTCCCGGAGACACCAGTGATCGTGTCACTGATTTAGTCAATGGAATAGATTTAAAAGGCTGTTGAGAAAAGGAAATCCCACAAGTGGAGGCCAGTTACAAACTGCAATACATGAATCGTTGACTTGGACAGAGTCAGCTCTGAAGTGGCGGTACACTCTGCACAAAGAGTGGGGCTTGGTGATAAGGCAGATCTTTCAATAATATTCATTGCAGTCAGGTGAGAGATGAACCTCTTATCATTTGATCTCCATCTGACCCATTTACGATTTGTTCTTGTTTTCAATATTTTATGCTTTCTTGTCAGTGGAGGTTTTCCTCTGTTTTATTTTGTGATAGCCGGTAGTTTTTTGGGTTTGTTTTCTTTTCTATGTCTTTCTGTATGTGCAATTCAGGGTTGGTAAATCGATAGAGAGAGCAACTGGATTAATGGCTCCTTGGAGGCAGGGAGGGGGAAGTTGCCGGCAAGTGAGGGGCTGATAACAAGGAGTACAAGAGCAGAGAAAATGTTCTAAAATTGACTGTGGTGGTGATTGTACAGCTATTCTTCATGCGATTGAACTATTGAATTGTATGCTCTGTGGATTATGTCTCAATAAAACGCTTTTCAAAAAATTCAATGCATTAATTTTTAGACCAGTACCCATAGGTAGGTTTGATAATCTCTGTATTTACGTAAGGACAATGAACTTCTAGGTGCAGGGAAGGCCCCAATTGGGTCCCAGATCTCCTTGGCCCTGAGATTGTGTTTTGTCCCCAGCGGAGGTGTCTCCCTTTCCTGGCCCTGTCTTGTCCCTGCTCAGCAGAGACCCTCCCTGGCACCCTGGGGTTGGGGAGCTATAGAGGGAAGGTGGAGATGACAAAGCTAGCCTGAGAGGCATGTGGCACCTTGGTGCCTTTAGACCCGCAGGTCGCAGACATTGCCCTGGGCCCCTCGCTTCCCCCCATGCCCTCAACAGGTTTCCTTCCCAGGCATTTGAGGGAGAGACATGAATTTAGCAGGAAACCCCAGGAGTCACAGCAAGTCACCTCTGGCTACAAACAAGAGCTGGGGTGGTGCTGCTCAGAGGGAATGAATTTGCACTCTGGCGTTGTTTATAAGCGCTTGTTTATTAGATTCCAAATGATGATTAAACAGGAATCCTATGGCAGTGATCTTTGATTACTTATGCAACTAATGGCTCAACATATACTTTATTGCTATTTATTCAGGCCTGTTAAATGTACCGGGTGTGCCTCTCCAGGACGGCGTTGAGGAAAGTGGCCAAGAGAGTCCTTTCCTTCGAACATTCATTCAAGGGCCCTGAGGATGGAGGGCAGAGAAGGGGGCTTGCCCAGTGTTCCAAGGGACCCATTGAAGGACTCGACCAGTTTTCTTTTAAATAGTGGCCTTTGGGAATAAAGGAGGTGGGGTGGGATTTGGGGGGAGAGAGCCTTACAAAGAAAGAATTGGGATTCTTGGATATCAGTTTCCAGTGTCACAATAACAGATAGTGCGTGGATGGTTGGAGGGAGGGATAGAGAAGAAATAGGGAGGTAAATGATAGATAGATAGGTAGATAGATAGCTGCCATTCAGTTAACTCCACCTCATGAAAGTTTTAGGTAGTAGAACAAATCATTGATGGTACTGTATCATCCTGTTAGTTGCCGATATACATGTCCATCATTGTAGTGACTGTGTCAGTCCATCTCACCAAAGGTCTGGCCCTGGTTTCCCTGTACTTAAACACAGTATCTCTCTCTAGCAACTGCTGCTTTCCAGGAACACACCCAAAGACAGTGAGCCAGACAATGCACCACTGTAACCCATATGGTGTCTACTGATGTAGAAGTGGTGTGGTCTTGGTATTGTCCGATCCATAATTTCACCAGGGTAGAGAGAATTATATCTATATCAACAGCCCAAAGCTAATTTCTTTCTTTTTTAAAAATCATTTTATTGGGGGCTCATATAATTCTTATCACAATACATGCACACATACATTTTATGTCAAGCAAATTTGCACATTTGTTGCCCTCGTTATTCTCAAAACACTTGCTTTCTACTTAAGCCCTTGGTATCAGCTCCTCATTTCTCCTTCCTCCTTTCCTACCTTCCTCATGAACCCGTGATAATTTATAAATTATTATTATTTTGTCACATCTTACACTGTCCAATGTCTCCCTTAATACACTTCCCCATTTTCCATACCCCAGGGAAGAAGTTATATGTAGAACCTTATAATTGGTTCCCCTTTTCTACTCCACCTTTCCTCCATCCTTCCAGTATTGCCGCTCTCACCACTGGTCCTGAAGGGATCATCTGTCCTGGATTCCCTATATTTCCAGTTCCTATCTGTACCAGTGTACATCCTCTGATCTAGCAAATTTGTAAGGTAGAATTGGGATCATGATAGTGGGGGGAGGAAACACTAAAAAACTGGAGGAAAGTTGTATGCTTCATCATTGCTACACTACACCCTGACCAGCTTGTCTCCTCCCGGTGACCCTGTTGTAAAGGGATGTACTGTTACCCAGAGATGGTCCCCAATCTGTACTGCCCCTCATTTACAGTGATATAACTTTTAGCTCTTTGATGCCTGATATCTGATCCCTTTGACACCTCATGGTCACACAGGCTGGCGTGCTTCTTCTATGTGGGCTTTGTTGTTTCTGAGTTAGATGGCTGCTTGTTTATCTTCACATCTTTAAGACTCCACATGCTATATCTTTTGATAACCGGCAACCATCAGTTTTCTTCTTTTGCTTATGCACCCGCTTTGTCTTCAGTGATCTTGTCAGGAAGGTGGGCACACCTTTGTTCTTTGGTGCCTGATAACTGATCCCTTTGAACCCCTTGTGGTCACAGAGGTTGGTGTGCTTCTTCCATGTGGGTCTTATTGCTTCTGAGCTAGATGGCCACTTGTTTACTTTTAAGCCTTTAAGACCCCAGATGCTGTATCTTTTTTTCTTTTACATTCTATGCAATATATATATGTTTTTTCAATCATTTTATTGGAGGCTCATACATCACTTACCACAACACATACATACATGTACTGTGCCAAGGTCCTTCGCATGCCTGCTGTTGCCATCATTCTCCAAATCTGCTTTTCCACTTGAGCCTTTGATATCAGCTTCTCATCCCTTCCTCTCCCCACTCCCGCCTGCCTTACCACCCCTCATTACTTTATAAATTACTATTATTTTTTCCTATCTTCCATTGCCCAACGTCTCCCCTCACCCACTCCTCCAATGACCGTCCTCCAGATAGGAGGTTATGTGTAGGTCCTTGTGATTGGCTTCCCTCTACCCCACCTTCCTTCCGCCCATCCTTTAACTCCACTCCAACTACTGGTGCTGAGGGGTTCGTCTGTCCTGGGTTCTCTGAATTTCCAGTTCCCATCTGTACCACTGTACCTCTTCTAGTCCAGCTGGATTTGCAAGGTAGAATTGGGCTCATGATAGTTGGGGGGAGGGAAGCTTTCAAGAACTAGAGGAAAGCTGTATGTTTCATTGCTACTTCACTGCACCCTGGCTGACCCTTATCCTCCCCACGACTCCTCTGTAAGGGGGTGTCCAATTGCCCACGATTGGACCTTGGGTCTCCACCCTGTTCTCCTCCTCGTTCATAGTGATATGCTTCCTATTTTTTGATACTTGATATCTGCTCCCTTCGACCCATCGTGATCACGCAGGCTGGAGTGCTTCTTCTATGTGGGCTTTGTTACTTCTGTGCTAAACGGCCACTTGTTTACCTTCAAATCTTTATGACCCCAGACACTTTATCATTTGGTACTTGGGCACCATCAGCTTCCTCCACTCTCTTTGCCTCTGCACCCATTTTCCTTCAGCAATCATATCAGGAGGGTGGACCCATATTGATATGATTTTTGTTCTTTGATGCCTGATACTTGATTCTTTCAACACCTCATGGTCACATAGGCTGGTGTGCTTCTTCTATAGTGGGCTTTGTTGCTCCTGAGCTAGATGGGCCTCAAGTCTTTAAGACCCCAGACACTATATCTTTTGATAGCCGGGCACCATCAGCTTTCTTCACCACTCTTGCTCATGCCCCTGAATGTCCTCAGTAATCGCCTTGGGAAGGTGAGCACACAGTGCTAGGTTTTTTTCTCTTTGATTCCTGCAACCTAGTCCTTTCAATATCTCTTGGCCACACCGGCTGGTGTGCTTCTTTTGTGTGGATTTGGCCACTTCTCAGCTAGATGGCCTTTTGTTTATCTTCAGGCTTTTAAGACCTCAGATGCTATATCCTTTGATAGCAGGGTGCCATCAGCTTTCTTCACCACATTTGCTTATGCACCCATTTTACTTCAGTGATCTTATTGGACCAGTGAGCATCATGGAATACCAGAATCCCAGAATCATAACAAAGTGTTCTTGCATTGAGGGAGCACCTGGGTGAGGGCCCAAGGGCCATTTGCTACCTTAGTACTGAACCTATAAACATGTGTTCTTAGATTTATTCCCTCATCATGAATAATTATATTTACGTATATACATGCCTGTTTTTAGACCTCTGCAAATGCCCCTTGTCTTCTAGTTCTTTCCTCTATTTCCTTCTATCTTTCTCCTGTCCCACCATCATGCTCCGTCTTCACTGGAGTTTCAGCAGTTCCTCTCAGTTACATTACCCTTGCTTAAGCTTCACCCACCAGACCTCCCCCACCCTCCTTGCCACCAGTTACGGACCACTTGTTGTTCCCCCTGTCCATGAGCCTGTTCATGTCCCCTTCCCCCCTACCCCTGTGCCCCGCAGGAACTGTCAGACTCCTTGTTCTCTCCTCCCAACTGTCCATCCAGGAGTGCTCCCTTCTTGATTCGGTTCATTTTGGGGGGTTAGTCCACATTGCTTCCCCCCACGTGACCCCTGAAATGTCCTTTGTCACTGTCTGCTTCAGTAGAGAGACAGTGTGACACGTCTTGTTGTTGTTTGCCCGGTCCTTTCTGTAACCCATTAGGTCCCTGCAGGGGCGTAGTCCTCTGAGCATCATGGGTCAGCATGGGGACCAGGCTGCTTCTCTTTCTCTTCCTTCCTGCTTGCCTTTCTCCCTGTGGGTGTGGCATGCTGGCCCCTCCCCCAAACCTATTCTCTCTCAAGCCCACTTCCAGAGAGGGGGTCAGTCTGGCTCTGGTTGTGTCTGACCCTGTAGCTCTCCCTTTTCATGCCTCCTTCCATGTGTCCACGCTGTCCACATGGTTGGGTGTTTCAAGGTAGAATCTGCATGCTCCCTCCGGCTTCTGTGGAGACAAGACCGGCACTCTCCCCCTGGGTGGTTTAGTGCCCTGTTCCCTCTGTATACTTTCCCTTTTCAGCTCCCTTTTTCTCCCTTCCCCCTTACACTATATCTTTTGATAGCTGGGCACCATCAGCTTTCTTCACCATTTTTGCTTATGCACACATTTTTCTTAAGCGATCATGTTGGGAAGGTGAGCAACATGGAATGCCAATTTAATAGAACAAGTTGTTCTTTTAATGGGGAAGTACTTGAGTGGAGGCCCAATGTCCATCTGCTACCTTAATACTAACCCTATAAATCTATGCATGTAGATCTATTTCCCAATTATCATATATAAATATACTTACTGTGTACGTGCCTTTATTTAAACCTCTATAAATGTCCTTTGCTTCCTCTTTCTTTTCACTTTCCTCTTGTCCCACTCTCATGCTCCACCTTCATTTGGGTTTCATTACATTTGATCGATCCCTATTGGACCTCTCATACCCTCCTTGTCACTGACTTTGGATCATTTGTTGTTCCCTTGTCCCTGGGTTGGTCAACATCTCCTCCTTTCCCTCACCTCCCCCTCTCCCTTGTCCCCTCAGAACCATCAGTCCATTGTTTTCTCCTCCAGATTGTTTAACCAACCTATCTTATTTAGATAGACCTGCAGAGATAATAATATGCACAAAAAGACAGCTAAATGAAGCAACAAAAGAAAAGAAAATAGCAACAAAAAACAATGTCCAGAAAAAATATACAAATAAGTAAAAAAAATGAAAATAGTAATAAAAAAGAAAAATCTGTAAATAGTTCAAGGGCTATTTGTTGACCCCCAGGAATGTCCCCTGGTTGAATCCAATGGGGTGTCACATCCTGGCCCCAAAGTTTATCCTTGGAACTCCATGCTCTGCTCCCCCAGCTGCTTTGCTGCCTTGTTTTGCCTTGGTGTGATGGGATCAGACTGGTGCAATCCCGACACTCTGTCTCTAGTGTTGTCCCCCGTAGGGCCTTAGGTCAGTGAGGGACGTTGTAGCTCATAGTGGGGCTGGCCATATGGTCCTCTCTGTGCATTGGCTGTTCTGAGGAGCATATCATCCTTAAGGCTTGGTGGGCCAGGATGCACTCCACTCTCTCTTCCTCCCTATTCATTTGCTCCGATGTGCTCTGATCAGACATATCCCTCTCCTTAAGCTGCAGCTTCAGTACTGTCCTTCAAAGTAAACTCCCCTGGGGAGATGGGTAGCTATCCATGTAGATGGAGTTGGGGCCAGGCCCTCAGAGTCCTCCACTGGCTCCCTGCTTCCTGCCATCATGCTTCATTCTCATCCTGGAACACTTTATTTAGGTCTGGGCCCTCTTTCCCTGGGAAGATATGAACAGTACCCTCCCCTTGGGTGGGTTAGTGCCCTGAGTTCACTGAGGTAGACTTTAAAAAAAAAAAGCAAAAAGTGCAAGAAGAAAAAGCTACTGTATACAAAAATTCCTGGGGTGAGGTCCAGGTAGTATGCAGGCACCAGACTAAATCCAGGGCTACAAATGGTAGTCAACTAAAATGGAAGCAGTGGGGGAAGGTAGTGTAGTGGGGGAGCAGGGCACTAACCCAATGCTAATTTCTGTGTGGCAGAGGCCAGACATGTCTCAGCCATGCATCTTTTAAAAACCATTTCTGATGTCACTGTCCCTTCACAGCATTCCCCACTTCTCTGCTGAGGTCCGTAATCAGCTGCAATGGCCTCGCAGAACTCACAGACACCACTCATAGTCATGGGGTTTACGAGGGAATTCATAGGTTATCATTTATGTCTTCCACCAGGACAGCTCCTTCTCTTCAGTAGCCCCAGACACACACACTTCTCTCTGACCTTCCAGCACTTGGCCACTGCCCTGCTTAGACCATTGTTAACAAAGCTCTTTAGTACCCCGAGGCCCCCCTCTTCATCAGTAAGACTCCTTCTCTTGCCCAGTCACTCAATTTTCTCTCTCCAGCACTCGGCAAACATGTCTTTTGCCAGGGCACCCTGCTGCCAAAGCATGCCATCTTTGAGCCCTGTGGATCACGAGTTTCCTGTTTGGCTCCTGAGTCTATTATTGCCCTTTCTCTGACACCCACTTTCACCGTCTCTTGGATCGAGGAGTTCCGGTGCTGGGCCTCTGGGTCTAAAGGACTCACTCCACTCTTGACTCTTCTTTCTTGATGGTCATGAGACTCCCCCTTTTTTTCTTCTGAGATGGCTAGTTTTAACCCTAGGGCCATGGCAAAATTGACCAATTCAACCACTAGAGTTCCATACACTTAATTTGCATGGCTCTAACTACCCCCACAAGGGTGTCATGTATCTTATTATAAATTATTATCAAGCTACCTAAATCCCCTTGGTGGGTCACACGCACTTCTTTTTAGCATCCTGCTCCCAGTTTTTCAGTGGGAGCTAGTAGTTATGTGTTGGGCTGAAAACTCCACAGGTCAGCAGTTCAAAACCACCAGCTGCTCTTGGGGATAAAGATGGTGCTTTCCACTCCTGTAAAAAGTTACAGTTTTGGAAACTTACAGAGGCGATTCTCCTCTGTCCTATAGGAGGGCAGTAAGAAATTTTGTTGTGAGCTGAGCCTTGGTGGCTCAGTGGTTGTGTGCGGGACTGCGGCCCACAGGGTTGACGTTTCAAATCCAGCAGCAGCTCTCCAGGAGCAAGGCTGGACTTCCTACTCCCACCAGGGCAGTGATGTGTGAAAAAAAAAAAGAAATTTTATTGTGTTTGTTTGTTTATAAAGACTCTCACCACATTAAATTATGACACGACAGCCAGGTAATTTTAAGCAAATGGTTTGCCAGCCTTTCTTCCAGGGTCTGTCGTAGTCTGCAAGCTGTGCTGACACCTGGCCACCATGGCTGACTCTGCTGGCGTTTGAAATACCAATAGCATCAGGATGCTGCTCACAGCATCACAGCAATACACGGGCCGCTGTGGTACAGCCAACCACCTCATAGCAACCATTTATTGAGTGTTTACTGTGTGTCAGGCATGATGCTAAGTGCTATTTGAAATCATTTCACTGTATCCATCTCCCCCCCTCCCCACCCTCTCCCCATTTTACAGGTGAGAAAGCTCAGAGAAGTTTAAGAATTTACCCAAGGTCATACATTTAGCATGAAGCTGAACTGGTATTGAAACCCAAGCCTCTTTTGATCTGGCAGCCAGAACCCTTCACACTCTGGGCCTCCTTCAATCCCCAGGGCTGTACCACTGATTTCTGAAACCCCAGCCGAGGTGGCCTGGTGGCCAGGCATCAACACAGCTTCCAGAGTTAGACAGACAAGCCAGCTCTCATCTGCCCATTTCCTCAAACTTAACTTTGGGATCAGTAACCCAGGGAAGCTTGCTTGTCTGAGAGTCCTGGAAGAGGTGTTGAATTCCGGCTGCCCCAGGGTTTTCCCAAGGTGCTTATAGGCTGCTGCAGTGTTTGTCCAAACGGAGGCCTCCCAACCTAAGTCTCCAGAGCATGGCAGCATGGCACCTGGTTGAAGCTGTGGAGGGAGGTGGTAGGGCTGGTGTCTGGCCAGGTCCTGGGGCAGGAAGAATGGGACCATGGAATCTGGACCACCCCTGCCCTCCCATGTCTGAAAGAAGTGGGGACCCTCCTCCCACAGAGAACTGGCCTCCCTGAATGTCGGCCCCTCTAAGCCCATGGCCTCTCTGCTCACCACTCATTTTTTTTTTCTAGAAGGAAGCAGAGCAAGCTCCTTTCGGGGCCCTTGAAGCCCCCTCCTAGATAAATGACAGCTTATCTGCATAGCTTCCGCTTAAGTATCATTTTCCCCACCCCCATCCCTACCCCATAGACTAGCCCGTGTCCTGAACTCTGGAGCACACACCTGGACTCTCAGACACCCTTAACCCTTAGGTCCCTGGGTCTGTTTCTGCAGCCATGAGCATTCCTCTTGTAGACCTAGGGGGATTCTACTCATTTAAGGCCTCGATTGTAGGTGGCCTCCTCCTCTAGAAGCTTCCCTAAGCCCCTTTTCCTCCGCACTCAGAAAGTGCCTCTTACTCTTCAGTGTCTCTGTGCCACAGAGGGGTGACAGCCTAACTCTTCCTCTCACAGGCTGTCCCTCCTGCCACTGAGTGGACGCCCTGGGTTTCCTGAGGGCGACTCTGTGGGAGCAGATTGCTTGGGCAGTGATTGCTCTGAGGCCCCCCCGAGCACACCCAATTCTCTCTCACTCCCCTTGACCTTGCTCTTTGTAAGCCTTCAATGGATGTTGTTCAAGAAACTCAGGGCTCAAAGGGGAGCCCAGAAGGAGACTGAGCCCCAGACTTTGTTAACTAGCCCCTCTCCAGGCCTCTGTCACAGTCCCTGATGGTCTGAGGTGTCCCTTGTCATCCTCGCTCCCCTCTGTGCTCCCCCTCGCCCCTCTCTAACTGCTCCACACCTGGGTCTAGATTGCGCCCCCTCCCCCATCCATCCCATGATTAAATGCCACTGAGCCATGGGCTGCCAGCTTGCTCCAGTTTTATAGACACATCCCGCAAGGCACAGGGGCCAAGGCCTGGGTTTGGAGAGGGAGGGTAATGAGAGCTGAGGGCAGCGGCGGCAGCTCTCGCTTCGATTGGATTTTAATCGGTGCCAGCTAACCTCAATCGTCTCCGTTGCAGGCGACCTAGCCACTGCTGAGGGCAGTGTAGATCAGAGTCCCCCCCCTGCCCCCCCCATTCCTCCAGCTTCCCGGCTAGGGACAGGGAGGAAAGGATGGCTTTGGGGATGGGGTGGGGGCAGTCGGAGATGAAGGATTGGCTCCAGCTGGGGTCCCTGCTTGCTGGCGAGGCAGGGCTGGGCGGAGGTGCTCGGAGGTGTGGGCTCGCAGAGGGGAGTCATGGGCCTGCTCTTCCAGCAGCTGTTAATTAGTTGCAGATGATGAGATAATTCATAAAAATTAGCCATGATTTCCTTCATTGCCTTAATATCATCGGACAATAAAATGGCAGTTAAAGAATGACTTTTCTCTGCATCCAGGAGCAGGATGGCAAGGGGAAACAACAATAGCAACAACGACAACAATGCCAAAACAACAACAAACAGCTTTGGGGCGGGGGGCAGGGGCAGGGGTGGGATGTCGGAGATGGAATATCCTCGTGCTGGCCCTGAATCCCACTCAGGAGAAGTCGAATGGACGTGCAGACCTCAGTGTGTCCTCAAGCTGGCCGGAAATTGGTGTCACCTTGGCGGCTGGTGGGTGGGCTGGCAGCACAGCAGTGGAGAGGACTCCCCCTGCTCAGCAGGAGAGGTGGCCATCACCCAAGGTCACCTTGGCCCCGAGCAGGGAGCTGGCCACGCCTGCCTGGGGATTCTCCAAGAGGGGACACATTTGGTGGCATGGCCTTTGGAGCCCCCGCCTTCTGTCTGCAGCTTCTGTGTTTTCCTCTTCACCAGACGCTGGCCACACAGGTTTCCTGTCAGTTCGTGAATGTGCCCAGAGCTGTCACACAAACTGCTCCCATGGCGGAGGGCGTGGGGTGGGGTGGATTCTTTTACCCCAGTTTATTTATTTCTCGATCCAACCAGTTCTTATTTGGCCCTCAGGCCAAAGGCCACGACAGCAATAGGCCTTCTCTGAATGTTACTAGCATTTCCAGGGCCCAGCACCATCCCTGCGTGTCATACAGAGGCATCGAGGGATGGATGGGTCTGACGCTTTTGCTGCTGAAGCCTTCCTCAGTCCAAACTGACCAACCACACCTCTACCGACCCTCCCACTTTGCGAAGCTTGCAGTTTTCTGAACAGGCCACAGTTTTTCTTCTTCTTTTATTTCCCCAGCATGAAAAATGGTAGGCCCCATGCACAGTAGGCCATTGTCTCACCTGTTCGCCTGATGAATCCTCATCCATGCTCTGGGGCCCAATGTAAACACCATGGATGCTGTTCTCCCTGCCCCATTCTTGTCCATACATCCTAGTCTAAAGATACCCAAACTCATACCCGGGCAAAAACCAAAGAAACAAAATACTAACAACAGTTACAAAATAAAATAGTGACAAATTTCAATGGAAAAAGACAGCAAAAATGATTAAAAAGTAGAACAACTTGAAAATGGGTTAAAAGCTAGGTATATCTTCCATCATCCATTTTCCAATGGACTCCGCATGAGAGCAAAGCTTGTCACATCCTAAACAGACATTGTTCAAATTGAGTTGTATTATTAGTAGATTGCTATGGGAGATGAAAAATAGGTGAGATATGACCAGGTTTCCTGGCTTGAGCAACGTCGGGAGTCAGGGGTATCATTTATTGAGAAAGGGAAGAATGGTAGAGAAGCCATCTTGGGGGGTGCAGGTAGCGGGGTCAAGAATTTCATCTGGGAAATATTAAATTTGAGATGGTGTTTGAGACATCTAAATGGAGATGGTGAAAGGGATAGAGGAAAGAGGACCTCACAGAAGATGTCTCAAATGCTCAAAGCCTCACGAGCCACCATTTTGCATAAAGCCAGAATAAAAATGGATAGTGGGGGGGGGGGAACCTCACAAGCCACCTTGTAACATAAGCAGAGTATGCTTTCACTGCTGCTCTTAGCTGCCATCAAGTCTCCTCCAACTCACAGGACTTACAGACAAGAGGACAAAACGTTGCCTGGTTCTGAATTGCCCTCCCCATGGACAGTGAGTTTGAGTTGGCCTGTTGGGACTGTAGTGCCGACCCACCTCACCAAGGTTATGCAGGCCCTTGTTGACCCTCTCCTTTGTCAAACAAGATCTCTTTCTCTACATTTGATTTCTCCTGATGGACCCAAGCAAGATAATCTGCCACTGTGTTATTATGATCCATAAGGTTTTCTCTGGATAATGTATAGAAGTAGATCATCAGACCTTTTTAAAAATCATTTTATTACATTGTTTTTCACAATACATAAATACATATATTGTGCCAAGCATCTTCACATGCCTGCTGCCGTCATCATTCTTCAAACATCTGCCTTTCCACTTGAGCCCTTGACATCAGCTTCTCATCCTTTCCCCTTTATCCTTGCTCCCCCTCCCCCACCAACCCTCAATACTTTATAAATTATCATCATTTTGTCATATCTTACACCGCCTGATATTTCCCCTTACCCACTCCTGTAATATCTGTCCTCCTGATAGAAGATTATATGTAGATCTTTGTAGTTGGCTCCCCCTCACTACCTGACCTTCCCTCCACCAATCCAGTAGCTCCACTCTTACTACTGGCCCCAGGGGGCGGGGTGTCCATCAGACCTCTTTTAACTCTATTTAGTCTGGAAGCTTCGCTAAAATCTGTCTGTGACATGGGTGACTCTCCTGATGTTTTAAATATGCATGGCATAGCTTCCTGTCTTTTAGTAACATGCAAACTGCCATTGTATGACAAACTGAGAGGTGGGTTGTGGAGACACGGTGTAAAGAATCCCTAAGAAATTGCAAGGCATCCCTAACCAAAGAGATTTAGCTGAAAGAAGGCATGCAAAACTATGATCTTAGTGTCAGGAGGAATGTTGGTTAATCATGGTAGACTAGCCTGAAAAATAAAGAATGCTCTTCGGAGACCAGCATGCCTTTTGGTAGACCAGATGACAGCAAGTGCCCCTGTGACCTCCTCTCCTGCCCTAGATGAAGTCAACATTAGCCTTGCTTCCATGGCCATTAGCCAGGATAGGAAGAGTTCTTACTTGTGATGCATGGGAAGAGCCTCAAGAGATCAAATATGAGTATGGACTTGCAGATCTACCAATGTTTCCCAGGTCTGTAATATGTTTGGGTGAAACTCCTTTTGTTTTTCCCCCTTTCTCCAGGAAAGAAAACAGTGAGTCAAATGGAATATTTATAGTTGATTGATCATGTAGTCTTTCATCACTACATATTATGAATAACCCTAGCCAGGCAAACTCAATGAGGAAGCTTCCAAAAGTTCATGGAAAAACTCCATTACCTTTCAATTCTATTTTTCCAAGAACTTTTTGAAGCTATCTCATATGCAAATGCCCAATGAAGGGTGCTGATAATATAAGATACAAATAGGAGCTTTGGAGAGAGAGAGAGTGAGAGTGTGTGTGTGTGTGTGTGTGTGTGTGTGTGTGTGTGAGAGAGAGAGAGAGAGAGAGAGAGAGAGAGAGAGAGCTTTCTCTCAATGTCCTGGAGGAGTCATGGAAAGCTTTTTATTACCCGATCCAATTATTGATCTTGGAGAAGTGGATAAAGGGTTATTTCTAAAGCAGAAAGGAAGTAAAGACCTAGAAGCTGGAATGGCTGCATCTCTGAACTTTGGTGGATGATGATTCAATCTGCTGCCATCTGTTGGGGAGCATGGAAAGGAGCCTGGAACCTGGTCCTCAGGTGGCAAAAATGAAAGGGGAACCAGGTGTTGGCATGCACCTTTCGGGGGCAGCCCTTCATTTGTGGAAACATCTGTCCCACAGACCAGCAGCATCCACAACTCCCAAGTCCACAGGAAGATGGACACTCATGAGTCATATCCCAGACCAACTAGCTCATAATTTGCATGTTCACTACATACCGGGTCATTCTCACCTCTATTAAAGCTTGAGAGGCACTGGTGTTGGCTTATGCTTCTCAGACTTCCTTGTGAGAATCTCCCAGGATGCTTTCCAGACCTCCCTAGGGGACATCCTGATCTGAAATGGGATTGGGGAATTCCTAGTGTTCAGAAGGTCATTCTCCTGAGGACTCCCACCATCAACAAAGTTCTGAAGGCACTGTGGCCCGTGTCTGTGGGTCAGAACAACTTTCTTACCCTGGCTGTTGGACCCCTTTCCTCTGTTGAGATCTTTCTCTTACAGATTGACAACCAAATGACAGTTTCTGGTTGTGTTAGTCTGGGTAGACTAGAGAAACAAAATTTATAGACACTCACATGTGTATAAGAAAGAGCTTTATATAAAGAGTGATTGTATATTAAGAAAACATCCCAGCTCAATCCATATTAAGTCCATAAGTCCGATATTAGCGCATATGCCTGATACCCACCTATAAATTCCTCTTCAGACTCACAAACACATGTAATAATGCCAAATGCAGAAAGATCACAGGCCAGTGGGTGGAAAGTCTTGTGGATCCAGTGGTGGTAAAGCATCTCCATGCTGGTGTGGGTCTCCTTGGGCTTCTCCAGCTCCAGGACTCTGGCTCCATCAGTGTAGCTCCATTCGGCTTGTCAACAGGGATGTCACACGGGGACAGTGTCTGGCCTCCAGTGAGCTATGTATCTCCTTCATGCCCTAAATGAGGTCATCAAGCTGTGACCTGATTGACAGGCTAGCTGGCACCTCTTCCTCAAGTTGACAGTAGATTATGGTCTTCATCCTCCCAGCCTTCTCCACCACTTCTGTGCCTCGCTTTCCATTTCAAATACCTCTTTTTTCTTCAGACTCTCTTGACCTTGGTTTCCACTCGACCAGTCGGCAAACTGCCGCTCGAGAGCCACAGGCAGCTCTTTCAGTGTGCACGTGTGGCTCTGCAGTAACATCGAAAGTATTTGAAGGTTACTATTTCAGATCACGGTGATTTCATCTGTTTGGAAAGACATATTTAAGGCTCTTGAGTGACTTTAGAGTTGTTAGGAGGGACAGGCTTGGCTCTTTGGTCTCAAGAATTTGCTGACCCCTGCCCTTGGTCAGTCTTCTTTGTCTCTTTTCCTGACTGTTCTCTCCGGAGTCCTTTACCCACTCCCTTCCTCTTTCTCAGCAGCCTCGTTCACCGTGTGGGACTCTCTCGATAAACAGCTTCTGAATCCTCTGCAGCCCCAACTCCCTCCTTCTCTACCTGTGTGCCGGGCATCACACATCTGTGAGAGTAGCTCTCAGGCTGGAGATCAGGAATGCAGCCCTGAGGGGCTACTAGACTGGGCTTAGAAGCTAGACCCACTGGGGTATAAATCCTGTCCTCCGTTTGTCAGCTGAGGGATCTTGGGTAAATTAATTTTCGAAGTTCCAGTATATTTACCTCTAACTTGAGATTAAAAATACCTGCTTCAGGGATTATTTTGGAGGCCATGTGAGATAATATATATACACTGCGTGACATATAATAAACAATAAATGAGAGTGCCTTTAAAAATTTCTTCATGATTCCTTTGTTGAACTGAACTAAATTTCTTTTGTTCTTTAAATGGATTTTAAAAATTGTGAACCAGGTTGGAGGAGCTTGCATGTCAGGGCACCAACTCTGCGTTCCACGATGCTAACCCCTCCTCAAACCCTGCTCCCTGGTCTATCCCAATCCACTCCCCTGTGTCCTCGTCTGAATTCTGTGGACCTCTGTCTTCCCTTTCCTCTGAGTTAATACCTATCAAGCCTCTAGGCCGCGATTTCCAGCCCTGACCCTTGATCTCTGAGGAAGCTCCCTAGTCGGCTCCCTTCTGGAGGCATGACTTCGCCTTGGTTTTTGTCCTCCTAGTCGTGCTCTTGGACAATCTCGACCCTTCTGTGACAGACTGACTTCACGCAGCATAATGGTCTCCAGGAACTTCCTGGTGACAAGTTGTTTTGTGGTTTCATCCTTGTGGTCTTAGCGATGTGTGGTAGTCTGCTGTGTGTCTGTACCAACATTGTTTCTTTATCCACTCTCCTGCTGATGGGCATTTGGACTGTTGCCAACTTCTTGATATTGTGAATGGTTCCCTTATGATCATGGGAGTGCATGTGTCTCTTCGTGTTATGTCTCTTAGTCCTTTAGGGAGCATATACCTGCTGGCTCAGATCGCTTTAGCGTTATGTCATTGTTCATACACATCCCTCTGTTCAGAATTCCTAATTTTACCCTCTTTCAAGGTCAAGCTGTGTTGTCACCGTGACACGTGGTCTTTGACACACTACATAGAACGCCAAAAACATATGCAGTTGCACAGTTCATCTCCACAAATGATAGCACCTCGTTAACCACCACCCCCCCAATGTGGCTCTCTCTTCCCCTCCCTTCCCTCCATCATTTCCTATCCCTCCCCGCTCTCTGTGAATCACTTTCTGTCTTTTATTACAATCATTTAGGCACATGACATCTTTCCTGTAAGACTGAAAGCCCTATCCAGGTTGTACTCATGATTGTGTAAAGGTTGTTGTTTATTTTTTAATTTATTTTTCAAGAGCCTAGCAAAATGCCTGTGCAGCTCCTTTCCATACCTGTGAAACTCAAATGTCCTCTTTATGGAGGGTGGGCTGCCTCAGGTCTCCTTGTGAGAGCAGCAACCTCTTCTCTCTTCCATATGCAAGTAGGGAGAGCAGGGGGATCACGAATCAGACCATTGTGGTACTTCTGCTTCAGATCCACCTTGCTGGTGATGTGTCTTCAGGCACTTGTTGGTGTGGGTTAGTGTTCCAGGAGCATATGCCACCTGAGAAACTAAATGAACCTCCGAGCACGCTGAACCCCGGGAGAAGCTTGTCTGGGGTGTTCATTTATCCAGGAATGAATGACAATGTAAATAATCACCCCCAACAGAAGGAAGAGGTGGGTGTTTTCTAATGATTTCTTTCTTACCTGTTGTAGAAGATCAAGACCCGCTATAGCAGTGGTTCTCAACCTTCCTAATGCCGCCACCCTTTAATGATTTCTCTTATTGTGGTGATCCCTGCCCCCAACCATAAAATTATTTTTGTTGCTACTTCATAGCTGTAATTTTGCTACTGTTATGAATTGGGTGACCCCTGTAAAAGGGTTGTTCAACCCTCCCCCCACAAAGGGGGTCATGACCCAGAGGTTGAGAACTGCTGCTTTGTATCATTCTGGACATTAGTCAAGGATGGGGGAATTGCCTGTCATGAACATAAAGTATTTCTGGTGATGGTGCAGCAGTACTGTTGTGAATTGATGCTGGATTGTTACAATAATGATACCTTACATTTGTTTAATGGTTGGTAATTTATAAAGAACTATCACATATGTCATTAAATTTTATCTGCTTGAAGCTCTGACATAAAAAGAGCAGTTCCTCTTCCACATGATGGCTTGAGTAACTGAATCCATAGAAATTAAGCCATTTCCCAAAGGCTGTTTTGTAAATATAGACAGAGTCATGGACCACACCTTCTTTAAGTGAAGGTCTAGTGTCATTCCTGTTGTAGTGTATTCCCTTAATGAATCTCCAGTTCATTAAGATGTTTATTGTTGTAAAATTACAGATGATTCTTTTTATGGCTTCCAACTCTCCATTGAAGCCTCTATTTTCATATCTTTGTACACTTTCTTTTCCTGTTTATCTCTGAACATGAAAATCCATCCTATTTAAAGAAGTTCTTCTCTGTTAGCTGCAATCTCTGCACACCCCCGTCTGACTTGCCTCTTGACTTTGGGTCAGGCAGTTCTATCTATTTCTGGGCATGTCTAGTCTCAGTTTTTCACAATTGAATACTGGTCTTTGTGTATTAAAAATATATACAACTTCTAGATGTTGTGGGTTTCCGTAAGAGAAGGTTGAGTCTTTGCTAGGCAACGTGATCTTCAGAATCCAGTAAGAACTGAAGGGGGTCGATGCTGAGTAGCGTTCATGTCTTGACAGTTTTGTCTACCTTCTGATCATCCTCTCACAGGTGGAGCCTGGACTTTCAGCGAGAATGTGGTATGTACCTTGGGCTGCTTCCTTGGCTCGGTTCTGAATTCTAGTCCTTATCTTTCAGTACCTTTAAGATTTCCAGAAAAACTCTGTGCTTTGCAGAGGTTTTCTACAAAGGGTTTTTTCTTTCGTTTTGCTTTGTCTTGGCTCTCTGCTCCATATAGCTTCCGAATTCCATCACTTTAATAAGGGGAGAGCCAGCCATGTATTTGAAGTCCCTCAAGTCTTTTTAGTCCTGACGTGCCGGAAGGCGGCTGGCATCCTTGTCTCCAACAGCCTGTGCAAAGACTGGGCTCTCCGTCTCTCGCCCTGTGCTCAGGATGTCTTGCGCGAAAGGGTCTCTCCCGTCACACCCCTCCAAAACGTGTTTTGAATCCTAACCCTTAAGCCCCTGGGTATAGTCCTGTTTGGGAATGAGGTTCTCTTTGTTATGTTAGGAAGGCCACGACCATGCAAAGTCTTAAATAAAATGTCCCCATGCAATTGACTGCACTTCGCTGAGAATCTGGGCTGCAAGACATGTGTGGACTACTGTTGAAAGGCCCCAAGCACACAGGTTCTTGGTTTTAGGTGCAGTTTTGTGTGTGTGTGTGTGTGTGTGTGTGTGTGTGTGTGTAGAAAGCGAGAAGGGAGTCTCCGGTGGGGAGCACGGTGCTGAGTTTAAGATCCCGCCTCATGAGGATTCTGGACTTAATCGTTCGTTGGGAGCCCCGGTTTTTGTGGCATCACGTTTCCGATTGGTTTTCTTTCTCCCATCGGTTTCGGAATCAGCAGAGGTGACCAGTGCTTCAGGTGACCAGGGGTGGTGCTCTGATGATGATAAGCCATAGTTCCCCGAGGCCTTCTGGCTGCCACCACCTTTCCAAACAAAATACTCAGTACTCCGTCCCCCACCTCAACCTCCGGCAATGGAAGATGTGCGCACGATGGTCCATAAACTGGTGTAGCCACCTGCTGTTGCAGCTCCCGGAACCTTCCAGTGCTCTCCCCCTGCCCTTCCCTGGGAGTGGCACAGTCCACTTTGGGACACATGGATCTGGATGCAGACAGAAAGCCTACACCGTGAGGCAGTGCTCTGAATTTGGACCTGTCGCCTGCAACAAGCCACTGTTCACCAAAGCACCGCCCCCTTGACTCCCCCCCCCCCCCCACACACACACGTGTGGACTTTTTGTTCCAGCAGCGCTGAGGAGCTAAGACTTGCCAACAGGCACAGACAGTGTGACCATAGAACATCAGCTTTCCCCCTTACCCTCTGCCCAGGGTGACTGACTTGATTTTTGAGCCTATCTGACCAGGAAGTGAGCATCTTGTGTTTATTTTACCATATACAAGACATAGGGTTTCACAGGTAGTTCTTAGCTGGGGTCTTGGTCAGTGGCTAGCCTGGGGTGGGGGGACAGCCCTCCTCCATGCCAGGTCTTGGTGGTGCGTTGGGGCTGCCCTGCCTGGGAGAAGAGGGTGGCGCATGCGTCTGTGTCCCGAGGAAGGCATCTCCTCACTGAGGAATGAATGTTCGGCATGCTCAGGAGACCTCTGACCCTCCACCGGGTTTCTGATGATTCTGTCAGTGTTCACCACCCCCACCCCCCAAACCCGGCGAGCCGCAACATTCTGATATCAGTAAACAAACTGTGTTCTGGCCTAGATAACCCGAAACGGAGTCCTGCATGAAAGCTGAAAATAATTCATCATATTTTTTTGTTTTGGGGGCATCACTGCCCTCTGGTGGTGGGAGTAGGAGGCCCAGCCTTTGCTCCTGTGGAGCCGCTGCTGGAATTGAACCTCCATTCTAGTGGGCTGCAGTCCCGTGCACAACCACTACATCACCAGGGCTCAGCTCAATTCATCATATTTTAATGAGGTTGAGAGAAGCTAGTCAATTTACATTGAAAATATGGTGTTGGTTCTCAATGCCAGAGTGGGGCATGGGAGAGACCATGGGCTTGTGATAGAAGCAAAATGGTGTGGTAGGATGGAGTGGGCTTCTCTTTGTGGTGGGAACCAGCACTGCCAGACCACCCCAGGCAGCACAGTGCACTTTCTCCCAGGACCAGTGCTGCCCACAAGGACTTTGCAGCCTGAGGCTGGGCACTGATGGGCAGCGCTGGACTCCCCGTGGAAAAACGCCCCGGTCTCCACTCCATTATGAGCGACCACAGAGCAGGGCGTGGTGGGCCCAGAAATATGGGAGCTGATCTCTGCAGTGAGTCAGGAGGGTCAAGGTAGAGGGCATTCCAGACAGAGCAGGCATGCAGCCACCATATCTGCTATAATCATGCATGAACCTGGTTCTGCAGGAACTGGACATGTCCACTGCCTTGGTTCAGACTTACACCCTCTCTTACCTGTCAAGAAAGAGCCTCTGACCCAGCTCTTGAGTCTGACCTTCTAAGTGTGTTCTCCATAGCCACGCTGTGTTTTCCCCCCAGAAAATACAGACCAGAATGTACTTCCTAAAATGCATTGTACTTTCTGACTTGAGAAATGTCTTTTGCTTTCTCTAATTTCTGATGAAAGGACAAAGTCTTTGGTGTGCTTCCAGTGCTTCTGTGATCTGGCCGTAACTCACTCCTCTTTTTCCATCACCTTCCTCCCCATCCTCCCCAACTCTATCCCATATGCCTGTCCTCCAGTTTGGGTTTTCTTTTTAATTTTGGGAGGGGCACCCTTTCCTCCTGTACATCATAGGTTCCCAAGCTCATTTGACCTGCTATCCCATATTTTTTTTGAAAAACATTGCTCAGCGCCCGCTTGGCAGTTAGGACCGTTTGAGTGGCAGCCTGTAGGCGGTTCCAGCTGATGGGAGGTACAGAACCAGGCAGCGCTCCCATCTCTTGTGCACATGGCGGTGACGGATCGGAGCCAACTCTCGGCATTTAACAACCACAGCACCGTCGTCCACAACCCACGCTAAAGGGTGGGTATCTGCTTTGGCAGCGCCCTCTGAAAAGTCCCAGCATCCCCTCGGGGGCCCACGTTGGGACCCACGACTACAGCCAGCCAGCATTGTCCAGCCTCCCTAGCTGGGCTTATGGCACTCCTTGGATCATTTCTCTTCTCTTTACCTAATAGTTTATCGGTCTGTTAATAAATGTGCCTTATAGTTTTTGTGTTTCTATTCTAGCGACCCTCCATCACCCCCATCAGGGCAAGCTCCTTGAAGGTAGGGGGAAGCGCTGTCTTGGCCTTCTCAGCCTGTGTCATCTTTTGTAGGGTGCTGGCTACATTCGGGATCTCGATAAATGGGTATCGATTGCATAAAGCAATGAGTATTGAATGGCTTTTCCACGTGTTTTGCTCTAGGTGTTGCTCTTTGTAATTAAGGGTTTTCTAGTCAATTCCAGGCAAAAAACAAGATACATTTTATGTGAGAGGTTTGAGGAGGGCTATTAAAATGATCTATGGTTGGGCAGCAGATCTGTGTAAACAGCTTGAAGAAACACTCACCGGCAACTGCCTCCCCCCCCCCCCCCCCCCCCCCCGCCACTCCATCGCTCCAGACCCTAAGTGCAAAAGCTGCAGTTACCCTCCAGCCTGAGCTGGGGCCCAGGAGGTCTCAGGTGGAGGATACCTCGTGGCAGGTGCTGGCTCTAATGTCCCTCCTGACAGCAGGCTAAGGTGACTTCACAGGTGATGCCGGCGCGCCTGTGCTCAGAGGCACAGTGTCACCAATGCAGGGGGCTCTTTTCTCATCCGCCCATGGTCTTCCCTGCAAGCCTTGGCACAACCTGCATGGGGATCACCCTGCAACCTTGGCCTTCTGGCCTCAAGCTCCAGCCAAGCGGTCACAGCAGGAATTGGCTGCACCTGTCTCCTCCTATTTCACGAGCTGAAGTTGAACGTCGGTAGCCCTGCGACTGGTTCCAGGGCCCTGCGGACATAAGGGATGTGCTCAGAAACAGCAGATTCGCCTGGAGAGTGAGAGCATCACCTGAAGGGCCCAGATAGGTCCCCAAGGGGACATTTTCCCAAATGGGGCTGGCAGCCCGAGGACCTGTGGTGTTCACTTTTTGATGATTTTGCCTCCACAGCCAGGTGCTTTACCCCACCCTCCTGACCAGCCCACATTCCCAAGGTCCAGATTTACATAACTTTTTCTTATTTTAGTTTCAGGCCATTTCTTCTTTTAATGGTGTCCCCAGCTGCCTGAAATAACTCTTGCCCTTCTTTGGCGTGGCTCCGTCATGCATATGTATGAGGTGCTTCCGGTCTTCCTCACTCCTTAGAGAGGTCAGGCCTCCCCGGTCCTTTCTCACTTAGGTCACTCTCTGTGGAGTTCAGCCTCCCTCCTGGACTCCCGACCTGTTCAGAGGGCTTCGGAGCAGCTCCCGGGGGTGGGGGTGGGGGATGGGGGGGGGGCTGTTTGCTCTTCTCCCTTGAAAAACAACCTGTGTGTTTCTGGTTTTCCTCTGGCTCCCACTGTCCCCACATTGTCCTCCCAAGGCCTCCCTGTCCACATTGTTGTGGTTATTGTGTACTGTGAAGGTGATCCTGACTTATGGTGACTCCGGGCAACACAGAACAGACCCCTGGCTGCCTCTCCTGCCCCTCCCTGCAGGTCAGCCCGTGGTCCAACCTATTCCCACAGACTGGCCCCTCGACTTTACCAAGCATGATGGCCTTCTCCAGGCACTCGTTCACTGTCCTCGGGTCCATGCCGACTCACAGTGCCCCTGTAGGACAGGGAAGAGTCACTGCTGTGGGTTTCCGAAATGGACCCAGCAGCGAGTGGCTTCAAACTGCTGACCTTTCACTTTGCAGTCCAGTGCATAAACCACTAAGCCACCAGAGACTCATCCCTCTTGGTAACATGCCTAAGGTATGGGAGACCTCTCATGGCATGGCCCTCTTCCCACTAGGACCCAATGGCAGGTTTGCGACGAAGGCTTAGGAAGCACTGTGGATTTCAGAAGCTAAGACTGGGGAGGTTAGCGTGAAAGGAGGGAGCCCCTGGGATGTGACTGGCACTAGGCGCTTCATGTACCTTCTCACATGATTGTAGGAAATCGATGTCTTTGCCCTCTGTCTGCAGTCCTGGAGCCCGGGTGGCACACACAGTAGGTTAGGAGTCGGCGAGTTCACGGCGATGTCAGCAGTGTGAATCAGCAGGCACTCTCCCGGAGTAATGTGGGGCCCTTTGCACTCATACAGATTCACAGCCTGGGGGCACTTGTACTCTGTTCTACTGATCTCTTTGAATCAGAATCAACTCAATGATGGTGAGAGTTGAGTTGTTTGTTGCTTCATTGTTGTTGGTTTGGGGTTTTTTTTTTTTTTTTGCAATTATGGAAACGAAGCTCAAATTAGTTAAGTAACTCTCCTAAGAGCATGTAGCAAGAGGTAGCTACCAGAATTTGAACGCAGTCTATGGATGATTGCAACCAGTTGTTCCCCTCTGCACAGCCTCCTCTAAGCAAGGGAGGAAAGAGTTTTGTGGAGGGAGTAGTGGGACTTGGAGCAGATTCCAATAGTCCCCCTGCCTCCATGGCATCCATATCCCGGGGGCCAGGGGCTTTCTTCTGGCAAGATCTGAGAAAGTGAAAAGCCTCCGTTAGGTCCAAAGGCCAGCTCCTTGATGCTAACTCTGCCTCGTGTTCAGCCCGGACGCCTCTTCCCCGAGCCCTGCTGGAAGCCTAAAGGGGAGTCTTGGGCCTCTTGCTGCTAGCTGCCATCCCGTTGACCCAAGCATGCTGCAACAAAGCACCACTCTGCCTTGTGCCAGCCCCATGGCCAGTTGCAGCTCCGACTATTGTCAGCCAGCGTTCTCATGGGTTGATTTTTTAAAGTACACCTACAGGCCCTTCTTCTAATACATCTTTGTCTGAAAGTGCCATGGAAGCCTCTGGCTTCCACCGACATACAGGGGGTGCATTGGTCAGGTCTTCCTCATGGAAGCTGAGGGTTCTGTCTCAGATCCACCGGTTACTGACCCTCTGGTCGCTGGTGTTCTCCTCCTCTGGGAGCATTCTCTAAGTCCTCCCCCCGCCTCCTCCAGCCAAGCCCACTGCCATGAAGTCAGTTCTGACTCCAACAGCCCTGTAGGACGGAGTAGAGCTGCCTCTTCCTGTTTCCTAGGTTGTAATAGTTCGCAGACGCAGAAAGCCTGATCCTTCTCCTGCAGAGCAGCTGGTGGGTTCCAACTACTGACCCTGTGGTGAGCAGCTCATAACCCATAACCTGCTATGTCACCAGGCTTCCCTTACTCCCCAGCCTTGAGTTTGGTGATCTTCTCCACTGGCTGATGCTGTGCCCAGCCCTCTGATGCGCCTCACTGGGGCTGCAGTGAGTGCACCTACACCTCACGCCAGGAGCATGCCCCTACTGGGTTGGTCTAAGCCGGGCCTCTCAGTGGACGACCTTCCACCCCATCCCCCCTCTCTGGGCCCAGCCAGGAAGGAGGCATCTAGGTTCAATGACAAACTTGCTAAGTGTTATTGGCACCTGAGCAGAGGTCTGCTGTCTTGCCCTTCATTTGTCGGTTAGAGGCAGAGTTCCCTATTACGCTATTACCACCCCTCCTCAGTCTCTCAACACGCATGTGCAGTTTGGCCAACAGAAAGTACCAGGGGAAAACCCCGGCCCACCCACAGTGGAGGTAACCAGAGCCTGTGATAACTTGTGGAGAAGCCAGTCAGAAGCTGTCCCCATCCTGACTGAGCCCCCTCAGTCTAGGGGAGATGTCTAGGACAGCCTTGCTTTGCAGCATCCGCCCAACTGGGGCGCTTTTACTCATTGATCAACCTGCTGGGCGCCCTGTGCTGAGCACTGGCACTGGGAACGCACACAAGTCGGAAGCAGAGCACGTGTGTTCAGGGATGAACAGCCTACTGGGGGAGAGGACATGTAGCCAGAGAAACATCCCTCAGTATGGTGGCGGCAGGGGTGCAGCTTTGTACCTCGGAGACCAGAGGCAAAGCCCTGACCCACCTGGGAGAAGGCTCGCAGATACAGGGAGAGTTTTGGAGGGGCCTGTCCCTTGAGCTAGGTTTAGGAGCATGCAAGTTAGTGGCAGAAGGAGAGGGACATTACCTGTAGGAAGTGGGGGAGGTCAGCCTGGAGAGGAAAGTGAGGGGGAGGAGCCTGTGTGCCATGAACTTGGAGTTCTCGCGGAAGTCTCAGCACACTGTGAAAAAGAAGTTTTAAGAAGGGGACTATCCTGGTCATTTACCTGCTAGATATAGCATTCCAGCAGTGAGATGAAAGGCATATTTGAGAGGAATAAAATTTTAAGGAGGAAAAATAGCTTAAAAGGCTGTTGCAGCAATCAAGCCGCCCATCCATCCATCCTCGATTCATTCTTTCAATAAACATGACTGAGTCTACAATGTGTCCAGGTTCTCTTGAGTGCTGTTTGTACAGAGGTGGACGAGAAACACAGAGACCTGCTCCCCAGAGCGGGCATAGTAGGAGCCAGGAGCCCTGTGTTAGTCTGGGTATACCAGAAAAATAAAATTCATAAATACACATATTTATGAGAGATTTACATAAAGGGTAATTGTACATTAAGCCACCCAGTTCAGCCCAAGCCCTTAAGACCGACATTAGCCCATATGTCCAACATTGATTTACAAAGGCCTCCTCAAACTCACAAGACACACACAGGGGTGCCGAATGCAGGAGGAAAGCCGAATCGATGAGCATGTAAGCAGCTCAGCGCTGGCAGGGGTCTCCATGCGGCTTCTCCAGCACCCAGGGCTGCATTGGGGGAGGTCCACATGGCTTCTCCTCAGGGATGTCTCCCAGGTAGTGAGCCTTGCCGGCTGAGACAGAGAACAGGCTACGGCAGCTACAACTGGTCTGACCATCAGAGGGCAGGAGACCCGAAAACAAGAAAGGTGAGGCTCACTGAGTCATTTATCTCTCTGCCTATCAATTAATCCCACATGTCTACATTGGCCAGGTTGGCACAATAAACCTGAACTAACACAAGGCCCAAACCCCTTTTGCTGAGCAGGTGGAGAAAGGAAAATGAAGTTCACTTCATAGCCGTCAAGTCAGTAGGACTTGGTCACTGGTTGGAAGGGGGTTGGTTTGGTGGGGGTGACACCCATGTGTCATTTGCTACCTCATGTGACTGCAGTGATTGAGTTGCAGGATCTTCTATTAGTGTCCCAACACCCGATTAAGCTCTAATCTAAGAAAAAGCAATGTGCTTGGGTTGTAGACTCAGCTCCAAGACCAGCCCACTGCTACATACTTCCCCTCTCAGCTGGACTGTCCCCTCCTGTAAGCATTCTGCTGTTGGATAAGGTGACTGACTGGCTGGACCCCTAACTGAGAGAGACAGCTTACCAGGCCCAGCTGGTAAGCTGTGGGTGCTTGAACAGCATGTGCCGCGTACATCCAGTATGGACTTCCAGCTGATACGTGGGCAGGTGGGTCTGAAGCCTGAGGGAGGTACCGGAGGTACAACCAGGACATCATCAGCCAAACCATGCAGGAGCGTAGCTACGATGACTGGGGGCGGAGAAGTCTCGAGCTAAGGACCCCGGGCTGGGTGTGTGTGTGTGTGTGTGTGTGTGTGTGTGAAGATTCTTGCGTCTCTCCTTCATTTGCATGTGACCTGTGTATGAGAGGCCCTCATCTGTAAAACGAGATGATCATCTGCATGGCTTCAGTCTTTGGCTCCATCAATGTCCCACACAGAATTCCTCTGGGTAGAAGCTGAGCTGCTCTGGCGGATGCAGAAGGTGCATGCTCTGGAGGTTGGGGTTCACTTTGCCCACCTCCCAGCACCCCAGCGGGCACCCCTGAGGATGCCTTGGGGCCTTCACTGGGAACCCAGGTGGTGAGGTGATTCTGGAGGCTCCTACGGCCCTGTGCCTGCCTTCCAGAGTGGGGTCTCGCCTCGCTGTGGGTGAGGGGAGTGGAGATGACCTGGTCCTCCTGGAAGTTGCCATAGGGCTGCTTGGAGCCTGGAGCCTGTTCCCATCTGAATACACCCTGAACACCCTGCACCCCCCCTCCCCTCGCCTTGTTTTTCAGTAGACTAATTAAAATCTAGGCCCCTTAATTTGTTTCCTTTAAAGCAACGAGAAAGAAAGCAAGCCAGGAAGCCCAGGCTATAACACTCGGCAGCTCCTGAAACACTCCCCCTCTGGCATCGCCCACCGCCTACTTTATCATCCTTAGGCCTGATCTCAGGGACTTTATTATTTCTTTCCCCACTCAGAACTTTTAGGAAGGTGGGGTTTTGTTTCTTAAACAAATAAACCCCCACTCCAGCTGAAGGGTCTTTTACCCCATTCAAGGGTCTGTGCCGTTCCTGATCCACAGGAGCCCCCCACCGCCCTGCCCCGGCTAAGGGCTCCCACCCTTCTGACTGCTGGGAGAGAAGTGCAGGGCTGGGCATGTGTGTGGGGCGGGGGAGGGGGGTGGTTGTTGGGGTGTGTGTGTCTGTGTTCTCTAACACAGCTCATAGCTTGCTGCTCTGGCAGGCAGGGCTGGGGGCTGAGCTGCCAGCTCATCTGCTGTTGTTATGACCCCAGAGGGGCTGTGACCAGGCCCCTATGTGACCAGCCTCCCCTCTGGGCCGTGCCTGTGCCTGGAGCCACTATCTCTCATGCTTCCAGCTCTTGACGGTGGTGGAGGGTGAGTTGGGGTGGGGAGGTGTGGTGGCCAGTGTGGTGGCTGCCCTGCCCTGAAGGGCCCTTCAAGCCAGGCCAGGAAGACTCGCATCTCCTCCCAGCCCCCAGGAGAAAGCATCCCTCTGTTCTCTGTGAGAAGCGAAAGAGAGACTTCTTGGACCATATCAAGCCATTTGCTTTTCTGTGCCAAGGACGCCTAAGGCTATGCTTGTCAGAAGTTTCATTTATGCAGAAGAGGAAGAGAGGTCAGTCTGTGGGTCGGGACTGCTCACCGCCTCTCCACCGGCCTGGAAGGCCATGGCGGGTGGGGAGCAGGGCAGACAGAACTGTCTCGCTCGGCCTTGTTAGTGCATCACCGAGGAGCGGCAGTGTGCTGAAGCAGCAGCAGCTGACACCCCTCTGACACGGTGAGAGGAGGTGTCTTCAGACAGAGCTGGCGGGATACTGATGGGCCAGGCTGGCAGATGGAGCCTCTCTGCCGGTTACTGCCTATGGCCCATTTTGAGGTGACAAGACCCCAAAGGATCTGGGGGAGCTCACACCATTCACAGAGTCCTGCTCTGCAGACCAGAGGGACCGGGCGCTGGGCGCTCTCATGTCTATGCCCGGGCAGCTTGGTGGCCTCCGTGCCTGAGGGTCTCTTCCTGGAGCCCTGGTTCTGTGGCAGGTCTTCCTCTCCCACCAGCTCCTCAGGCCACCACCCTTAATTCCCTAGGTTGGGGTCACTCCCCAACCATAACATCATTTTCATTGCTACTTCATCAATGTCACTTTGCTACTGTTTTGAATCGGGTGATCCCTGTGAAAGAGTGATTTGACCCCCAAAGAGGTCCCGACCCACAGGTTGAGAATGGCTGCCTTGGAGGAATGAGGCAGGGCCATGACCCTGGGGGCACTGCTGTGACTTCTGCTATAAATGACAACAGGGATAACAAGAAAGCAGAAAGCAGCCCAATTGATGCTGTCTGCTAATTAACCCGGAGCGTGCAGACCATGAGGCCAGAGGCCCCCCAGGGCTGGCGCGCGTGCGTGGTCGGGGCTGAATGGGCACTGCCCAGGAGCAATGGGGAAGGTGACACTCCTGGTACGGCGGACCATCTCCCATGCAGCCCAGTCCAACGCCTGCAGCATCAGATCCAGTCTTTTCAGAGAGGAGGGAAGCCAGGCTGGGGAGAGGAGTCCAGAAACCCAAGTCGCTGCCATCCAATCGCAGTGACCTTGGTGGAGAGAGTGGCTTGCCCTTGTGAGTTTCTCAGGCTGTGTGTCTTTATCGGAGCAGAGGCCTCCTCTTCCTCCCAGGGACTGGCTGGTGGGTACCAGCTGCTGGCCTTGCTGTTCTCAGCTCTCCGGAGCGCCCTCCTTTGGTGGTGGAGGTCGGACTTGCTTAAGGCCGCTGCCTGCCTCTGCTTAGTGGGAGAGGCAGGGTGAGCTCCGCGTTTGGGAGCCCAGTCTTTCCTTCTTCGTGTCTGGTGCCGTGTGTGAGCGTTCTGCCTCGGCAGAGTGGTCAGTGTCTCGGAGGTGGGAGCGGGAGTCTCTAGAGATCATTCCAGGTCACTTTACAGAGTCCCGTGGAGAAAGATGCAACTGGCTGCCCCAGCAAGACGTACAGCCCAGGAAGGCCCAGACGAGGTCAGAGTGGGTCAGCTACGACTCAAGGCCAGTGCGTGGTGGTGTTTTGTTTACTTGCTTGGTGCAGAGTACTAAAAAGGGCCTGGTGGGGTAGCACGTGAAGTGTTGCAGTTCAAACCCACCAGTTGGTCTGAGGAAGTAAGATGAGGCCAAGTCTATTAGGACCCAGAAACTCGACTCCCTGCCACCCAGTTGATGGGGGACAGATTCCTGTGGGGTTCTGAGACTATAAATCTCCTCAGGAGCAGACAGCGTCCTCTTTTTCCCGAGGAATGACTGGGAGTTCCGACGGCTGGCCTTACTGGTGCCCATTCCTAACCCGCTTCTTTGGTGGTGATGTGGTGGGGCGAGTCTAAGTCCACTTAGCTGGTTGGAGTGGGCTTGAGTGTGGTCTTTTTACCTAGAGAAAGCCTGAATGAGTAGTGAGCTCTTTCATCTTCCTGGGAGGAGAAGTGCAGTGTTGAGCAAGGCCACGGTCCAAGATGAAGCGGCATGTTCTACTCTCAGGGAAAACGGACAGGCTGAGCCTGGCGCTGGATCTCCCGATGGAGGGGACCACAACAGGTCGTTTGCAGCATCCGCTGCTGCCTGCCGATCCTGCATGCCTGATACACATGCTCTTCCAGCAGATTTAGCTAAGCCTGACCTCCCAGAGAGTTTGTGTTCCTTTGGCAGACACCCACTGGGGGAGGCAGAGAGGTTTCTGGGACTTAGGGCAGTCCTCTCTCTGCAGTGGATGGATTTCTGTTGGTGGTGTCAGTGACCTGTGTGAGCTTAGAAACTTTGCTCACTGTATCCTTTCAGGTGTAATTTATTTCAGGGTGGTTTGTAGGGTCAGGCTTTGGGGGTGGGAGCAGGTTCTTTCTGGTAAGGGCTGGCAATGATCAAGGGGAGCCCAGAGGAGGGCCTCTGCCCCTCACCTGCCACTTCCTGTGCCAGCCTGTACCCCGATCTCCCCACCTGGGCTCCATGTAGGGAGCAGGGCACAGAGTGTTTAGTCAGGAGTCCTGCTGGTGGCTTAGTGGAGCCTGTTCACAGTCAGTGGTTCTGAGTTAGAGAAGCTTGGGTTCAAATTGTGCCTCCAGTCACCAACGGCCCTGTAACCTTGGACAAATGAGTTCCTGAGCCCCAGGCTCCTGTCGCCTCATTGAGCCTCTCCGTGACTGCTCTGTGGGTGGTGGTGGGGGGGGTGGGGAATGAGATGCAGCATTCTCCAGACCTCTGGAAAGGCTGGGCCCGCCTCTCCTCCCATGTCCTGGTGCTGTTCTGTTCGTACACACTTTTCTCTCACCTCTCTTCTGGGCTTTGCCTGTGAATGGCCGTATCATTTCTGAGCCACTTGCTGTCCTCCACTCTGCACGGCTCTGAGGCCCCCATGGCTGCCAGGTCAGCAGCAGCAGGCTAGTTCTCCCACTTCTTCATAGCCCTCTGAGAACCTCGCCTCCCCTTTCCTCAGGCCCTGAAGGGGCAGGGGGGTGTATCTGTCAGGAGTCCATTGCCTCGATTCCCTGTGCATACCATTTTCTGTGTTGCCAATGCATTACTTTCGTCAAGGGAAGCAAACTCTTTTTTCCCTTTGGCTCCGGTGAGACTTGGCCTCACGGAAGTCCTTAATCAACGTTCCATCACCCGTCTTGCCACAACATAATAGGGGGAAATCCCACCTGACTTCTTGCAGTCTCCCTGCCTGCATTTGTTTGCCTCCATGGCAGCCCAATGCAAAACATGTCTTGCACTTAGTATTTCCCATTGCTACTTGATGGTGAGAAAGCCAGCTGCCTCCGTCCTGCATGCTGCCTGGGACCCCTGACCCGGGTGACAAGATGAGGTGGCGGCAGCTGGCCAGCTGCCCAGACACATCTCCTGAAGGTCCACACACCCCCAGCCCCACTTCTCTGAAGCTGGTTCCTACTCTGTCTGCTTTTAGGATGGATCAAATGCACTCTTCCAGGGCTCCTGCCCCGAGCATTGAGGACTGGAGGTCACCTTGGCCACAGCAGACTCCACTGACTCATGGCTGGGCAAAGTCTCCACTAGGGCCTTTGGCCCTTCATCTGTTCACTTTGCTCATTCTCTTTATTCATTCTCTCACAAGTTCAACAAATATCTAGTTAGTACCTACTCTGTGGCTATGTGTTGGGGTGCTAATCATGAGGCCAGAAGTTCAAAACCACTGGTGGCTGCTTGGGATAAAGATGAGGCTTTCTACTCCCATAATGAGTGACCTTCTCAGAAACCCACAGGGGCAGTTCTGCCCTGCCCTGCTGGGTTGGCAGGAGTCAAAATTGGACTCGATGGCAGTAAGTCTGTTTGCGGTTTCTGGGCAAAGTGCGCAGTTCAAATCCACCAGCCGCACCACAGGAGGAAGGTGAGCTATTTGCTCCCAGTAACCATGTGCAGCCTCAGAACAGCAATATACAGGGTCTCCATGGGCTGATGTTGACTGGGGGACAGTGAGTTTTTGGATGGATGCATGTGAAATTTGGATGCTGAAGAAGAACTTGAATTACAGTGTTGGTGAGGAAATGGACACTTTTTTTTTTTTTTTTTTGCATCACTGCTCTCCGGTGGTGGGAGTAGTTGGCCCAGCCCCACTGCTGGAATTGAACCTCTGTCCCAGTGGGCCGCAGTCCCGTGCATAACCACTACGCCACCAGGGCTTAGCCCGAAATGGACACTTTTGTGAACTGCCAGAGAGCCACAAACCTGCCCTCAGGGAAGTACAGTGAAAATACTCCTTAGAAGTGGGGAAGGCGAGACTTATGTCGCACACTTTGGACATGTTACCAAGAGGGACAAGACTTCATAAAAGGGCATTATGCTTGGTAGAGCCGAGTGTCGGTCATTACAAAGGCTCTCCACCAGATGGAGGGACCCAGCACGGCCACAGTAGGCTCTGTGGGACAATCGTGAGGACGTGCGGCACAGCCCACTGTGCATCACCGGCTGACCAGCATCAAGCAGACAGTCGCAGCAGCAGCAGCAGCAGCAGCAGCTCGGCAGGCCAACTGAGGAGCCTGAGGACTTCAGTGGTTGACACTGATTGAAAAGCCGGCAGTTTGAACCCACCCGTGTTCCCACGGAGCAAAGATTCAGTGCTCTGTGCACATCAAGATCCCAGCCCACCAAGTCTGGTGGAGCCAGTGTCCTCTTCCCTGTGGGATCAGACCCACAGCAGAACCAACTTGGGGGAGTAGCGAGGAGAGTTAAAGCTAACAAAAGTTCCTACCTTCATGAGGGATATAAGCAAGAATGTGGACATGTAAAGATAAAAGAATCTTCATACATATGCATACATTGACACCTGTGCTTATATGGAGTCCCTGAGTGAAGCAAGGGACCAAGCACTCAGCTGCTAGGTTGGCGTTTGAGGCTGCTGTGAAGTCCCAAGGGAGAAAGAAGTGGCTCTCTGCTTGTGAAAAACTGCAGCCCTGAACAGTTGTGCAGCAAGGGGCCTTCCTGAATCGGAATCAAGGCACTGGTTTGAGGGTAGAGGCACCACCTTTTCCATGGGTGGCCAGAGAGAATGGAGTTGGGAAAGAGACATGTGAGTAACGGGCAGAGCTGGAGAGATATGATCAGAGGTGCAGGGGTGCAAGGGCCACACCAGCTAGGAAAAAAATAAGGAACTTTCAGAAGGGTTTGAGCAAAGTAAGGTCATGATCTGACATATACTTAAAAGGAATCACTCTGGTGGCTCTGTGGACAAGAGGCTGCAGAGGACAGGAGAAGAAGCAGGAAGACCAGTGTAGGAGGCTTTTGCAGTAATTTAGGTGAAACATGATGGTTTGAACTGGTGCAAAGCAGTGGAGATAGTAAGAACTGATGAAATTTTGGATATATGAGTATTTTGAATGTATTTTGAAGGCAACATGCTGATGACTTGGAATTGAGGTATGAGAAAAAGAGAGGAATTGTGGATGACCCAAGGTGTTGACTTGGCATTGAGAAGAGCAGCATTTTCCCTACTTGCTCTGGGATGGAAGAAGATTGGACTGGAATTGGAGGTAGGAGATAGCATGATTCAGTCTTTGTATGTTAACTTCCAGGTCCCTGTTCAACTACCCCTCAAATAGATGTCTGATGACTTTCAGAATGTGAATCTGGAGTTTGAGGATTCTGCTCACAGTACAGTCTTGGAAGTCATGGGTGTACAGATAATTCTTAAAACTGAGACTGGGCGAGATCACCAAAGGAGTTTGTGTAGTTAGACAAGAGGCCCAGGAACGAGAGGCCTTGGGGCACTTCCAAATGAAGGGATCAGAAGGAGACAGCAAAGGAGAAGGAACAGTGAAAGCACAGGAGGAAATCCCAGTGAACATGGCTTTCTGGAAGCCACGCAAGGTGTGATCTGCTTTGACAAAGGCTCCTGAGAGGGGGTGGTCTCATACCTGTGAGTATTTTTGTTTCCCTTTGTTTCATAATACCCCACACTTCAACAACAACAGAAACTCAGGTCTGGGGAAAGGGAATAAGGGGCTGTAATGGCACTGTTGAGTAGGCTTTGGAAAGGGAACTGCAAGGTCAGCTGTTCAAATCACCACCAATTTACTTCTGGAGAGAAAGTTGAAGCTCTTTACTCCCATAAAAAATATACAAAACCAAATCAAACTCCTATTGGATTGATTTTGTCTTGCAGTGAGCCTCCAGGACAGAGTACAAGTGTCCTTGGGGGTTTCTGAGACTGTAACTTTTAATGGGAATAGAAAGCCCGGTGATTTTAAACTGCAGATTTTGTGTGAGAAGCCCAATGGATAACCCACTATGCTGCTCGGGTTTCCCTCATAAAGATTTATAGCCTCAGAAACCCTACATGGGTACTACAAGTCAGAATCAACTCAATGGCCTGGGCGGGGGCGGAGGTGGGGTGGTGCAGGATAGCAGAGTCAACGTGAAGCTGCAGAGTTTTGCTCTGAGTTAAGCTGGAAAGCCCAGTACTGAGGAAGACAAGAAACCCACTGCCATCAAGGCGATTCTGACTGACGGCGATCCTGTAGGGCAGGGTGAGATTTCCCTTGTGGGCTTCTGAAAGTATGACTCTTTACCGGACTAGAGTGCCCCATCATTCTCCTGGGGAGCAGCTGACGGTTTCACACTGCTGACCTTGAGGTGATTAAGAACGTGGTACCAGCACACTCTCGAGTTCATTATCTCCTGATTTCATTTTATTCACACAGCCAATTCTGTTAGAAGTATGTGTTGCGATGCTCTCATTCGAAGAGGCAGAGAATGAGGTCCAAAGAAGAAGCATAGCTAACCTTGGGTGGTGGGCGTTTAAGTGGCTGTTGGCCAACAGGGTTTTCTGGGAGGAGGGAGGCATTGGTTCCTGCTCTGTCCATCATTATATTCATGGGCCACATTTCACTACTGTCTTCTTGAAATGTGGCTAGTGCATGTGAGCGGGCTGTCCCATGGCCTTTGACTTTAATTAAAATGTAAATAATCTCAATGGATACATATAGCTAGTGTATGAAGACAGCAGTGCCCTGCCTTTAAACCCAGGCCTGCGGTCTTACCCCTCCACCTTCCCCACAAGCTTACCCACAAGTGGGTGGAATCGTTCAAAGGGCGCTGGGCCGGTGTCACCCGGAGAGTAGAACTGGAAGGGGAGTTCTGTTGCATGAATTTGGAGCTCCTCTCTGCCACTCACCTGCCAGTTTGCTGTTCTGTGGTAGCTTGGGTGCGGCCATGATGCTGGAAGGGAAGCTTCTGGTCCTTCAGATGTCACCAGTGTCACTCATGGTAGAAAGCGTCTAGACGGACTTGTGGACTTGATTGAGAAAGAAATCCTCCGTGACCTTCTGAAATTCAGCCAGTGTGTCACTGCAGGGCATTGGCTGACTGGCTGGCTTCGGGTGTGTCCCCAGGTGGGATCAGTGACTAGTGGAGGATGACTCTTTAGTGAAGCTGCGGGCCAGTGAGGGTGAGGGACACACTCTGTGAGGTGATTGGGCACAAAGCTATCATGACGGACCAGAACGTGCCAGCCATTGGGAGGAAAGGGTTGTTTGACTTCCCAAGGGGTCATGACCCACAGGTTGAGAACCTTTCACAGAGGTCGCCTGATTCATAGCAGTAGCAAAAGTAGGAAGGTTCAGAACCACTGCTCCACATATTGTTGCCATGAGTTGGACTTGACGCAATGGCAGCTAATTCGACAGCTGGTTGGCTATTCATCAGCTCATCTAAAGTTAACAAGCCCACAGGAGTTACTGGGTGGTGCAGACATTTAAGTGCTCCACTAGGAGGTGAAAGATTGGCAGTTCCAGCTCAGAAACCTCACCAAACCTTGGAAGACTGGCCTAGCAGTCTGCTGCCAAAAGGTCACAGCCCTGGCGACCCCATGGACACACAGGGTCACCATGGGCCGGAATCCACTAACAGGCAAGAGCATCACAGGTCACCCAAGGCGTCTGCAAGCCTTTCTCTACTTCTCAGTCCAGACTCGGCTCTGTGGGGTCTTGATGTGGAGGGGAGAATGTAGTAGAATGTGTGACCAATCAGAAAACCTACTGTCTCTCAAGTCCCTCTTGTCTTTTCCTTGTCCTCCCATCCCTAAGTAAGTTGGGTCTTTGAAATAGTGCTGTGTAAGCGTCTTGTCGGTCACTTAGGATGTGCTGTGGCGATATAACTCACTGCAGAATGCCTGTCCCTGCCTCCTGATTCTCTTTATAAACTCCAGAAGGCAGATGAATTATGCCATGTCCTCTTCCTTGTTCGTGGTAATGTGGTATAAAGCTCACTGGTCTTGATCATTGTTGTATTACTAGAATCTGGAACTTCACTTAGAAGACCATTAAGAGCTTAATTAATGTCTTTTTAATAATTTAATGGTTGAACTTAAAACTATATCCTATAGGTAAGGATTTCTGAATGTCTTGAATATTTCAAATAGTGGATAAAGCTCTAGAAACACTCACTAGTCTATGCCCTAGACATTTGGAAGACAGCTAGTTGGTCAACTCACTGGAAGAGATCCATACTTGTGTCCATTCTAAAGAAAAGTGACTCAATTTTAGTGCCGAAACTATCCAGCAATATCATTAATAGCACATAAAAGTGAAATTTTGCTGAAGATAATTTGAGATCACAGCAATACATTGACAAGGAGCTGCCAGGAACTCGAGCCAGATTCAGAAGAGGATGTGGAATGAGGGGTATCAGATGGATCTTGGCTGAAGCTGAGACTATCAGAAAGATGTTTGCTTGTGTTTTATTGACTGTGCAAAGGTAGTTAACTGTGTGAACCTAGCAAACTGTGGGTGGCATTATGAAGAATGGAAATTCCAGAATGCTTAATTGTGCTCATGCAGAATCTGGATATGGACCAAGAGTCAGTCACTTAAACAGATCAAGGGAAGACTTTGCGGTTAAAATTAAGAAATGCATGTGTCAAGGTTGTATCCTCTCACTATTCTCATCTGTATGCTGAGCAGATAGTATGAGGAGCTGGACTATGTGGCAAAGGGCCTGGCATCAGAATTAGAGGAAGGTTTGTTAACATCCTGTGCTACTGTGTGAGTCCAGGTAGACTAGAGAAACAAAACCCAGAGACTCATATATGTATAAGAGAAAGTTTTATATCAAAGAGCAATTGTACATTAAGAAAACATCCCAGCCCAGTCTAGATCAAGTCCATAAGTCCGATATTATCCCATATGTCAATGCTAGTCCATCAATTCCTCTTCAGATTCACACAGCTATGCAATGATGCTGAATGCAGAAAGATCACAGGCCAGTGGGTAGAAAGTCTTGTGGATTCAGTGATGGTAGAAGCATCTCAGTGCTGGCAATGGTCTCCACATGGCTCCTCCAGCTCCAGGGCTCTGGTTCCATCAGTGTAGCTTCATGTGACTTGTCATCAGGAATATGAAGCAGAGAGTGTGGATCTGGCCTTCAGTGAGCTATTAATCTCCATAGCGCCTCCAAATGAGGTCAACAAGCTGTGACATGATTGACAGGCTAAATTCCACCCCTTCATTCTTAATAGTCTCAAGTTAATACCAGATTATGTAGCTACCACAGATATGAAGACAAAACAACCTTGTTTACTGGCCTTGAAGCACTTGTTGATAAAAATCAAACACTGCAGCCTGTAGTATGGAATTCAAATCAATATAAATGCAACACAAATCCTCACAGCTGGAACAATAGACAACATCATGATAAGTGGAGATATGGTTAAAGTGGTCAAAGATTTCATTTTCCTCACAAGTGATGCTCACGGAGGCAGCAGTCAAGAAATCAAAAGCTGTGTGTTTCAAGTCAGTTGCGCAGTCCTTCTGACGGTGTCGAAGAGCAAAGCTGTGCCTTGGAAGACTGAGGTGTGCCTGCCCCACGCCTCCTGCGCAGTGAAAGCTGGACAGTGACAAAGGAAGATGGAAGAAGAATGGGAGCTCTGAATTGTAGTGTTGGCTGAAGAATACTGGAAGCAGCATGGCCTGCCAGAAGAACAAACACGTCTGCCTCCAGCACACGCAGTACCACCAGAAGGCTTCTTTCATAGTAAGCACAGGGGGACTTCCTCTCACAGAATTTGGACCTGGAATGAGGACAGTGCAGACCCTGAGAAAGGTCACCGTGCTTGATAAAGAAGAAGTTCAACACAGAGAAGGGAAGATCCCTGAGGAGCTAATTGGCACCATGATCACAACAGCGGGCGCAAACACAACACTAGTGAGGGTGGTGCCCAACCGGGTGGTAGTTGGCTTTGTTGACGTGAGATTGCCGTGAGCCAGAACTGAGTCAATGGCACCTCATACCAATGGTGTCGTGGCCAAAATCAATGTAGTAAGCTCTTTGACGCTCAGTTTCTTCATGAAGTGTGCATGCATCCATTCTGGTATTTTCCTGCGAATGGACCGAAGCCATCTCTAGAGAAGGATTCCCTCAGGGCCTGGCTCATAGCAGGTGCTCAGTAAGGGAGAGTGTGCCTTTGCGTCTCTGGTGACCACGTGCATTCATTCTATCCTCCACTAGACTGTGAACGTCTCTGATGCAGAGACTATTTTACTCACCTCTGTCCTTCACAGCACTTACACAGTTTCCTGAGCACTTTAGGTTCTCAGGCAGAGCTAGTGAATTTATTGCTTGCTGGATACACCTCTGGCCTCACCCCAGCTGGGTGAACATGACAAGGCCCAATGGAGAGCACTGGGTGGGCCCCAGCTTGGAGGAACCCCAGCGTCTGTCTCAGCTTGCATGCCTACTGGTAGTGCATACTCTCCATCTTTTTTCTTCCCTGTTGCACTTCTTTAGATTGAAGGGCTGTCCTGGGTGGGTCCCTTACTGGGATCAGGAAGACAGACATTTTTGTCTATTTTGTTCACAGAGAAATACATGGCACAGGGTAGGTGCTTAAGATGAGGGGGCTTCAAAAAGTTCATGGAAAAAATATGAAATTGAAAAGTAATGGGAATTTCCTAGCAACTGACAGCCCCATGTAAATCATGGTTGCACAGGGGGATGTTCATGGGTGAGCCCGAGTGCGATGTTTTTGTAGTAGGGCCTGCAAACTTCTGTCAAGGGCCAGATAGCAAACACGCACTCATTGAGCTGTCCTCGGCCATGTGGTGCTGAACGGCCACAGACACTACTGAAACAAGTGGGCCTGGCTGTGTCTCCATAACCCTTAATTAACAAAACCAGATGGCAGGTTGGCGTTGCTCGCCGTTGTACCTGTTCTAGGTCACTGTGTTTCAACCTGCAGGCCAGACCTATTACTGGGTTGGGAAATCAATTTAGTGGGTCACAACCAGCAATTTTGGAAAAGTAAAAAAGAACAGACTAGAGCATTTCAGCAGCTTCACAGGCAGTAAAGTTTTATTGTTTTGTGAAATATCCGATCCGTCCAGACACACCCTGGTAGGTCAGGCTCTGGCAGTGATGTAAGATGTATTTTGATTGAAAATGTTTGAGAATCACCCTGTAGAGAGTCAGTCAGCATCTTCTGAGTGTAGAGCCAGAGGTTAAAAGCAGAGCCCCAGTTTTCCTGGAGGTGCAGATATCCTGGGTTATTTATTGTCAACATGGCCCTGTCACCACTGGCAGACCTCCAGAGCACCCCACTTCTATCATGGGAGCTTGAGCAGCCAGTGCCCTGCTTCTTCTTGAGCTTGGCAGAGTTTCCTGTGGACAGTGGGCCATCACCAAGACCAACTCTACTTGAGATCTGCTTAGGAAAGGCACCAGACATAAGAACAATTGTGAGCACCGCACAGGTCTGGGCAGGGTTTCCTTCTGTTATACAGTACGGGGTGGCTGTGAGCCAGAACAGA